>CAVNYN010286359.1:0-23075 GCA_963692815.1 Nyctanthes arbor-tristis | reverse complement strand
AATAATAAAAAGGAAAAAAAAAGTTCCAAGGTACAATTAAAGAAAAAAATGGAGTAAGTACAATCAAACTGTTCCAGTTTGACATTTCATGCTGCTTTGTCACACCCCCCCCCCCCCCAAAAAAAAACCAACAAAAAACCCAGAAAACACCACCCACAAAAAATAAAATAAAATAAAATAAAATAAAAAACTTCATGCTGCTCAAAGAAGCTACGGTTACTGATATCAAAAGAAACACTGAAAGCGCAATCATCCATGGGGGGAAAAAGAGAGTGGAAAGGGTAAGAATCACAATAATATTCTTTTTGCTCTGGCAAATCTATCCATACAAGTTCTAAAAGCAATGTCATTACAATCATAAGCTCAGGCGTGTTCTCCACATCTCTCCAATCACTTTTCTTGGGGCTGGATCATCGGGTCCTTTGTCTCGTTGTCCCGATGTAAAATACAGCATTCCATTCCAAAATCCAACAAGAGTGGTTTTCACGCGATAGGGAAGTTTTCCAACCACTGACCACTTCTGTCATTGACCAACACATGAATATGTAAGTGCAAGAAACGGTGGTGATTCAGCTTCTCTTTCAATGTATTAAGTCCACAAACTAAGTTGCAACAAAATAGGTACACATTAAATAAAGCAAAAAAAAAAAAAATAATAATTCCTGCTAGTTCACCAACGTTATGCTACAATCAATTGATATATCCTTTCTAGTTTCTACAGCTATACTGACATAACTAAAAGAAATGACCACTCTTTCTACAGCTATCAGAAGTCAAGTACTACATGCTTACCATTTCTATTGCTAAAAACACTTATGCGACACCTCAGAAGATTGATAAGTGGGCACTAATTAAACCTAAAATTTAAAATTCAGTCTACAAAGGCACTAGACTCCCAGCTATTTATTGAGCATTGAAAGATAGGGGATTCCTTAGAGCATCCACATTGGTGTTGTTAGGTTTAACTATCCACATAAGCAATAAAGTAGGGTTTTAGTAATTGATAAGTGCCATGCAAGAATGTTAAATTTAGTATTGATATCTAATACATTGGTAATATTAAACTAACCCTTAAAATTCAACTTTAAGTTAAAAGTGGGTCATGACTTAATTAATTCAACCTATAAACAATATAAAATATAAAGAAAATAAATGTGATTGGCCATATGAGTTGTTAAAATTATTGTTAACTTCAACAATAAAGTTGTTAACTTTATTGTTAAACTTCATTAACACGACCATTCTTTTAACAACTTCATAACACCACCAATGTAATTACATTTTTGAGTTGTTAACTAATAACTTTACTAACACCCTAGTTTAACACTACCAACGTGGATGCTCTTAGTACATCAAGCATCCACAGACAGTAGAGCCCATAAGATTCAATTAATAGAAGAGCTTAGAGAACTAGGAGAAATTACTAGGAAAACAGTTAAACATAATGGCTCAAAACTGAGTGGAGACGTGAAATATGCGACCACCATCAAGCTCACTATACTAATTAATACATGAAAATTTTTTAGAAGACCAGGCAATACCTTTGTATCTAATTGAAACTTGAAAATTTCTCCAACGAGTGTCATCTTTTTGGTTTCAGGGTGCTTGTCCGTTGTGCCTCCAACTATAACAATTGAATTGTTAACAATTACCCAAGCAAACTCAATATGAGAGTCGGGCTTTGGCATAGGAGGAAGCACCTTCCATTTCATATCATCACCTAGCATGTAAACATCACCATACACCACCTGTAAAATATAACGAAATATGAACTTCAAAAGAGCACAACCGCGATAAATCTAGGGGCCTATCAAGCAAAAGAGTGGTCTTGGATTCCTTCTGATCATGTTTCATTTTACCACTTCTTACTCTTCCATTTTCTTTTCATTTCTGGCAGGCACTGTTGTTGATCACAGAACTATAGTAGCCATCTTGTGAAAGTAATGATTAGAAGAGTTGCTAATAGATAGAAATCAATGGTTGATGACAGAATATGAGAACAATAAGGAACAACCACTAAAACTACTTTCGGGAAAATTAAATAAAAGCTACCTCATTCCTTCGTGAGCATTTAAAAATGGGGGATCCGGGTTTAGCCATAAAATCACCCTCTTGTCCGCCAAGAACGTACAACCGATCATTAGCCACAACACTGCCCTGCGTGATTAGCCACCAAGAAGTTTGAGAGCAATCAAATTACACTCAAAAACCAAATACTCAATTTGAAGCTAAATGATGCTCACACACAAAAGATCAGAATAACTTCTCCTCAAGACTCTTACAATGCTTTGACTTCCTAGTAATTACTTGGGGAAACCTACATGAATCTTGGGTAATATTGGTTCATAGACGAATACAGTTGTTCCAATGTTAATCCTGTTCTTGGTAACGACAATTTATGATTACATAATGTTTCCTTGAGAAGACCAATGCATGATAATAGGAATTACTGTTTCAGGACCTTGGACATATTGATGACAAAGCATAGACAAATAGAACACGAATGGATTGGTTTTAATTATGTGTTCACACAGACCAGCACCTAGACTGACTGCAGAAAAAAATATTGTATACGGAAATTGGTCAATTCCTTTCACACTTAATCCTGTGGACTGTCACACAAGGGGCATGTATCAGATAGCTTAAACTTCGGGCTTTTGCTGATTATAGAAGTTCCGATCTTACGAAGAAGGTATTGTAGCTTAGCACCCTCTAGAAATTAGCCAAACATGTTCAAATGTGGCTCTTGGCATGTCATAAGCCATGCCAAAAAGGCAAGTAGAAAGATGAGCAATTATGATATGTGCACATTTCAAATGTTGCCGAATATTTATGATATTATGTGTATGTTATGTACACAAGTCAGATTAAGGATTTTATATCCTCCATTATATAGCTGAAACCAAGAAGGGAAATTGGATAAACCTATGAGGTCCACCACGGGGTATGGGGATCTCATGTCGCCATTCCTTCTCTAAAACTTTGCCATCTTTCACAGCAATACTCCAATGTTCTAAGGCGGGTGTGTGGCGATTCTCTTTGCTGCCACCCATCACATGAAGTCTTCCTCTCCAAAGTTGGGTTGCAGGCGCATATCTGAAAGGAACATGTCAACTTCCATCAAACAAAATTAAACTTCTGTCATGTATCACAAACTTTCTACTGGATGTAGTGACATTGACATTATTGTATTTATGAAGCCAAATATTCATCATGTTTATTACTGAAGAGAACTTACTTTAAATGCAAAAACATAGTGTGAAACAGCAAGAATAAAATCCCCGGTTATCTCCTAGGAGGATTACAAATATCATTTCCAAGGAAGAAGAGAAAACATCAATTCTTTTCTTTTTTTTTTTTATTTACGATATATTGAACAAAGATCCGTATGAAGCAATTATATGTCATGTAAATAGAAGGGCAATTGACAACTTTGCCAAAAGTTTAGGACCGCAGCTACTGGTATGTATTATGAGAACCTAAAGCTTGATACCTGGGGACTGGTAAAGGAGGCATATCCTGCCACTGCTTTGTCTCAGTGTCCAGTATAAATGTATGTCCTGTGGGCCCTCTACAGATCGGACCATATTGTCCCGTAACTATATAGATATATCTTCCATCAGTTACCATCCCTAAATGTGAGTGTGCCATTTCTTTTGGCATATCAAACCGTCCTCCCCATGTATTATCAGTAAAATTGTAAATGTCAACATGTGAATGGACCTTCAAGCAAACAAAACTAGCAAAAGCATTAGTTGACAGATTTCACAAATAATTTCTAGGAATATAGACAAGGAATTGGGAGATAATGGATATAAGTATTAAGTAGTGTTCAATAGAGTGATAGTTTGTCAAGGATTCTCATCTGCTGAGAGGCCAAGTTATAAAAATATGCTACAGACATTGCAGCGATATATATCTTGCAAAACAGAGCCAAGTCTTTCAGGTTTTAAGCTGGCTTGCCACATGTAATGGAAGTCTTAAATTATCTTAACTCAAGCTGCAGCTTGATTTGTTTAATAGTTTACTTGCCAAATTTTTGTAGCATTCTAGTAATTTGCACTGGGTAGCCTCAAGACTCAGTAAAGGAATACCAAACAACTTACCAAACGGTAATTAACTACTCTGAAAGTAATCACAAAATTTGTAGTTTCCATAATTTGTAAAAGATAGCAACATAACTTAGGCAGCATGGTAATGGTAGAATAGAAATAAACTAATCATAAGAGGGAGGATCAGAATCCTCACATGATCGATGGTTCCATATCCAGCAAATACATACAGAAGCTTCCGATCTATTTGTATTGCTGCACCGTCAAGACGAGGCACGGGTGCTGTTGCCATCTTCTCCCATTTTAACTGCGGGGCAGGCAAATCAGCAAAAGTTGCTGATAAGACTCTCCCAGAGCCACCGTCCCTTTTATCTTTCTTACCTGTCCCCTGCGGTGGGCGGGTTATAAATCAGCCATAACCTTCATCTTAGCAAAGGCAAAACACTATAAAATAATTCTTCCATATTTTTCCAGTTCAAGATGACAACGGGTCATTGAGCAATGTGTTCACAACCTTTATATACAGGAATATGGCCACACTATTGAGACTGGAAATGGGATTTCGAAGACAGTATCAAGAAAATGGTAAAGACGGGGCAAACCAATAAGCTTCAAAACCTCAATGATTTGGGAACATATTACAGCTTTCAATGATCATCAAAATGTCTCCTGAAACTCAAAACCATTTTCCTCACATACGAGAAATTTTGACACGAAGGTACAGAATTAACTCAATATAAACGTTTTGCCCGCGATCCCATATAATACTTCAAGCTAGATGCAGCTAATAAAAACCATATGCTACATATACATCCACATTCAATTTATTTAAACGCATACAATTGAGAAGTAACCAACAAGCAACATCAACAAAAATGACGGGACTAGGCCATTGGTATTTGGTAGAACTAACCTTAATTTGAGTGGAAACAGATTGATTGTCACTATGAACCACGTTAGGAAGGACGAAAGTTTGCGAATTCTGACTAGGCCAGTTGGATGCGATGGATCGATAAGCGGAAGAAGAGGGAGCCCAGAACAGATCTATAAGGAGAAACGCGCCAAGAAGGCCGACGCATAAAAACACGAATTTGGTGGTTCTTTGCTTTGGGGAAGCTGCCTTCGGCAATCTCATCTCAGCACCACAATCATTCCCTTTCAGACATGAACATACACAAGCAATTGCTATACAATAGTTCTTCTTCACAACCTAAGATAAAATTAAGCCCATGTTTGATCTCTCTATCAAAATACATTATAATCTCACATACTACTGATTTAAATACTAATTTGATAATTACGTATTTATAACCACAAATTTATGAATTGAATATTTATTTATTTATTCGGAAGGAAAGTGTCAATGTTTGATTTAAAAAAATGTACAATATATATAAAATTTGATAATTTCTAATAAAAAAGAATGACTATCAAATAATAAAATTTAGTAAAAGAGATTGTCTCTATAAAAAATAATATTTATCAAACACCACAAGATGAAAAACAACTATTTATATGTATAAAATTAAATTAATTTAACACGTACAATTGACATTTCTCATGAAAATTAATTTTATAAAATTCAATTACCTAAAATTCATTTTCTTTTCATATATTTTCCATGCTTCTAATCAAATAGTAGCTTACATTTTATAGCAAAAATCAAACCATACAAAATGTGAGCAAAATTGACATGGATGGGGTTACTTTTAATCAGAACAAATTAAAACTCATTAAGAAGTACTAACCATATGTTTAAGGGTCTGAAGCACAGTTAAACAAGGGAGGAATATGCGGTTTCAACGAACCAATGTTACTCTCATCATTATGATCGCTTCGTGTTAATTATTACAAATGGATTTGAGCCTTCCGAAAAGAAAACAATACCATAAAACATTCATGCACCATTCAATCTCAAAACGTCCACTAGATCGAATTGCAAGATAATGTGAATGTCAATATAATGTTTACGCAATGAGACGAATGTGGCAATACAAAAAATTGATATAATGGTGAACATGGAGACGTGCAATAGCAATAGCAATACCAATAAGCACCCGGCAAGCTTTATTTTCTGCCAGCAACCCTGTGATAGTGACTTTGGTTTTATATCCAGTAGAAAAGCTACAAAACTTCATCCCAAGTTGATCAGCTCAATGCAGCCACATGCTTATGCATTCACATCAGAAAACGAAAGCAGTGCAACGGGTCGAGTAAATCAAAATAGATGACATTCAGGACACGGCAAAAATAAGCATAGAGCAACACCATATTAGAGTACAAAGTCTAAGAAAGTAATAATACAATTAACCACATCAATATGAAAAGATCTCTGCAAATTTATCATTCACCCATGAGTTCCACATTTTACATTTGAGCATCCAAAGGATACATAAAAATTGAAATAAAAGCAACTATCTCCTCAAACATCCGTGTATTGATCAGCTTATGGACTTCCTTGAAGAACCAGCTGTAAATCAGATAAACTCCGCTGAAGCTGCAGGCACATAGCAAATATATATGTTACAGTACAAACTAAAAATTGTCTGATCAAAGTGATCAGGACAGCATAGACTTAATTCTGCACGGCCAATGCCAGTTCCCAAATGCTCAAACAACTCATGCCATCTAAACAGTTGACTGGCATAGCTTGCACAATGAAGTTCTTGAATATATACATATATTCAAGTAACTCAAAATAGAGCGATAAAGGAGTAATGAAGATGGATAATTTGTTATGATTTTGGTTAGTGGACTATGCCAGGATAGGTTTCTGTAACCTTTGGAAAGCAAGAGAGCCTCATAGGATGCCAGTTAATTTGCTCATAGGGGAAAAAAATGATGACAACCAAGTGCCTATACAAGCACCGTAAGAACATATGTTTCTATAGGTAACTAGTACAATTTTAGTTTCATAACGCACAAAACACAAAGACCTCACTAAAACCAAAATCAAAATGAAACATTAACAATTATCACAGAAACAATGTTACTAAAGGCCTTCAATGACCAAGTCTAAGAAATGCATTGGATGTCTCCACATCTCATTGGATACATGATCACATATCATTGCTCTTATAAAAATGACACAAGTAAAATTACTAATGTAACCTTTTGCAACTCTATATTTGCCACTAGGTGAATTAATTAAAGACTGTAGTCAGCAAACAGGAAAGATGAGAAGTTTAACCCGCCAAAATCAAATGAGGAACAGGGCCAATTCAAGAATGAGCAGTCTCTCCCACACCTTCCTTTCATAGAATTTACATGTCCATTTAAATTATGCCTGAAGGGGTAGAAACCCGAGTTTTAATCTAACATCATATGTTATGGCACCATATAGTGCCATACAGACATTTGGATTGCATCATATGGTTGTGGTTTCCCATGTGGCGTGTCCCAATGCACGTCACATGGTTATATGGCACCATATGGTGCCATACATATAATTTTATATCGTTTTTTGTAGAGACCCTGCAATAATTCCCAATGTTACCCAGTACATCCATTAAATGCCAACAGATTCCCCAAAGTTCACGTCTAGCAAAGGGGATATAATTCACTGCTAAAAACATCATTCCCAGAATAAAATGCATTAATTCAAGCTTAAATCCAAACCAAGCATTTTAGTTATCTAACACACCTACATAATAATCAATCGCAAAACAAAGAAGTGAAAAAACCAATTATAAGCAATACCGATCCGATGAAATTTCATGCACATGGATGGAAAATTCGTAGAGAGATCCCCATATCAAATGACATTGATTTACTGCTATTCAAATTAATATTTCGAAAAAAAAAAGTAGCAAAAAACGAAGAAGTGGAAATTATAGAAGGGTTTTACGGGTACCTTAAAAAGACACTGAATCAGTGACCGCTATGTTCCTTGGCGTGCTGCTGGTGCTCAAGATGGCGACGCTCCTCAGGGAGAGCGACGAGGTAAGAGAAAATCATGCCGCCAAAGCAGACATGATACAGTGGGTCGATCGAACTTGTCTGAATGTATTTCGCATGGTAATTATCCATGCCCCGCTTCACAGAATTCTTCAAGTAATCTATCGACAACATAGGTTTGAGATGGGCAGGCAATTCCTTCACCTTCAGTCCCTTGATCTGGCTGTAGAAATTCCTCACCGACGCCATGATAGAAATTGAAATTAGATCTGAGATCACCTCCGTGAACCCTAGAAACACTTTGGGAATTTCTCGAGACGATCAGCTGTAATCGCAAATATTTAGAAACAATTTCACCGTTGACCCCCAAACTATTACTACAGTTACATATTGGTTTGGCTAGTACACCTCAGCCCTAATGCTATTTTAAACCGCCGTCCCAGTAATCCCTATGTATACCACCAACGGATCCTTCGTTCTAAAATGTCCATTCATGGGTCTTATTTCAGAAACCCTAACAAAAGCAGCCGCCGTAGTCAATTCCTTCCGTTTCCCTTCCTCCGCCAAACCTAATCTCATCCCGTCTGGCGCCGCCTGTCTGGCCAGGCATAATGCAGCAGCATTGTGGAGTTGAATCTGGCGTTGAAGAAATTAGAGGATGCTATTTACTCCATCATAATCAAGGGATGCCAACCTAATTGGTTGCCATTCGTGCCCGGAGCTTCCTATTGGGTCCCGCCACGTCGCACTCCGATGGCGTTTCGGAAATTATTAATGAGATTTCGAACTTCCTTACGGAGGAGTTCAATTACCTCACCACCTTCCTGGGATGGCCTTCTTCTGCTTTCTACACCAATCATGGTATACAAATCAATTTTTTAATAATCTTATTAGTTGCCTAATCTTACTATGAGTAATAAACTTTGTTTGTTTTGGATTTTTAATCATTTCACTTTCGGTTCAAATTAACCGATTATTATTTATTTCATTCTCATGTTTATGCCAATTGACTTTTCCATCTATGTGCGTAAATCGTTGGCATATGATGTACTTTTCGGAGCTGAGTACTCATTTGTTTGGGTATGATGATTCTCTTCTGAATAGGAAGATCTGATGCCTGCTGATTTTTTTCCCAAACAAGCAATGGTCTTTTCATATTTTTATTTTACACTCATACTTTATTGGGCTGTTATTTTTTGTTAAAATTTGGGATGCCCGTCCGTGGACAAAGGAAATTGTACCTGTTTTTTTAACTCCAGTTTTGTGTTCAAGGAGGCCAGTGATGACAGTATATATCTACCTGAAATGCATCAAGTAATAGTGTAGATAAAACTTTTGAACTAGGACGGTCTGAGGCTTTACCTTGTCTCTATTGATTCAAGCTGAAAATTTTGCTCAGTTACACGTACTTATTTTTAATTTTAAATTAATTTTAATAGGTTTTAAATCACTTGCTTTTTTATTATAAAAATTTTCATGCCAAAGTCTGCAGTGTTTGTGGATGATGAGAACAAATAATTTACAGTTATCCCTGTCTGATATGTCTCTGGTGAAAGCTCGTGTTCTGACATTAAGCGCTGCAGAATTCTATGTTTTTAGGTCTTAAATGTTTGTCTCTGTTTCTAAAAGTTTGATGTTATACAAATTTCCGAGGCTATACTTTATCAAAATCTTATTGTGATAGTGTCTAGTGACTATGCTTGACTTGTTTGGGATCTGATTTGTTTCTTTTTTGAACTGTTATTATTATATTTGAATCAATGATGTCAAAGTGTTTTTTGAATGATGAGAACAGCAATTCACAGTTATCCCTGTCTGATGCATTTCTGTAGAAAAGCTTGTGAATCTGACTTGAAACACCTGACATTACGGTCCTCTCTGGACTTGTCTGATTAGTGTGTGGTTACTACTACCACCACCACCACCACCACCACTAAGTGCTGCTGTAAAGCTGCTTTACTGGTGAAATAAGAGTCTGGGAGTTGGGGTAATATTTGGTTTCTTTGTTCACGCACTAAACCAAGTGATTTCACATGACACGAATGTATATCACGTGCCCTGGGTTGAATGTTGGATATTGTATGCAATATCAATTTTCTCAATGACTCCTATACTCATTGTAGAGGCAGCAGAGGCTAATTCAGCAGAAGGGAAAACATGTACAGCTGCACCCTTGACATAGATGAATCAAGGAAATTGCAAAGATTAAAAATGACAAAACCTGCTGCCTGTACATTGGGCGGGCTATGGTCAGTGGTCCGTTTGCAATGAACTGTGGGCATGATGTGTTTATTTTTCACAAGCACAACCGGAAAGCTGCTGCAGTCACATGGTCAAGGTCTTTGTAGTGTGAGGAAAAGTCAGTGGACGGCCATTAATGTAAATGGTTCTGGCCCCTGGTCACTTTCATATATCGGACATGCTTCCGCTGATCACAATACAGTGTTGTATGTAGATGGTTAAACACTTCTATTTGTTGCGGAGAGCTATGTGTTTGCTCATGGAAGAATTTTCTGAATCGAGATATTACAAATTGTGCAATCGTGCTATAACTTTATAAAGTTAACTTGATTATCTTTTCCAATACTATTTTTGATCTTTGTCAAAAGTAATGTGGGTTGAGTGAATAAATTGCGGATAGATTATTATTATTATTATTATTATTATTCATCTTTTCTTTTAGGTTGCTTCCATGTATTAAGCCGTTCAAATTTTTACACGGCATTATTTTATTTCCCGAATCACTTGAAATCATTGGAGAATTCGTTCATGTAGTGGATGAATGGCCTTTCGGTTGTTATTGTTATTATTATTATTATTTTCTGGCAACCATACTCATTTGTTAATTGGAGCTTAATCTGTTTCTATAAAAAATTTATATGCTCCAGCAATAATATATATTACTAGTAGATGGTGGCCATAAACAGTCTTCTCTTTTTCTTTTCTTTTCTTTTTTTTTTTAATTTAAATCTCTTGAACGGTGATGGTAAAATTTTTCTAAATTGGGCTCGGCACATTCCTTAGGGCATTCACGTCGGAGTGTTTAAATAGGTTGTTAGTGGAGTTGTTAGTTAATAATTTTTAAAACAACTTACATTGGATAACTCAAAAAATAACCTATTAGGTTGTTAGTGTTAAAATAGGTTATTAGTGGAGTTGTTAGTTAGTGGACAACTCAAAAAATAACCTAAATTAGTGGTCAATGTAGTGTTAAAATAGTTGCTAAAAATATTTAATTTAACAATTTGTTAGTTTTGTTGTCAAAATTAACAATAAATTTAACTCTTAATATGTTATTATTTCTTCTTTTTTATTTTAATTAAACTGGGATTAACATGTTCCTTGACTATTGAATTGATCATTAAATTTAACACTTTTAATTATAATCACTAACGTAGCTCGAATTAATAATTGAATTTACTTGTTTATGTGTCATTTAATAATAACTAAAAACTCTACTTTTTTTAACACTACCAATGTGGATGCTCTTATCTCTGCCCAAGATTAGGAATGTGGTCTTCTCTTTGTATCATAGTTATCAGATCCAGCTCAGACATTGAACCGGCCTAGGACCTGGGTCATTAGTTCAGCCGGTGACTCGGTGGTTAAACCGGCGGGTCCATTCCGATCAACTCGTTGAATTATTTTTGATAAATATAGCATGAATAATTGTCATTACTATCAATTTTACTATAATTTCATAATTATAGTATTTCACCTTGAATTGAAATTTTTGGCCTGTGATTGTTGGATGGCGAGACTGCATCGAGAGAACGACGATGAAAAGTTGGTATTAGGTGAAAAATAGATGTTAAAAGATGTTAATTGACCATTGAGTTCTAAATTTCCTTGATGTGCAATTACCCGGGGTGTTATTCGGTTTATGGGTCACCAGTTCTTTGCAAAACCAGGCGAGTAGCTGGGTCAATTTTGATTCAATTGCGTATTGTTAATTAATTGTTAACTGGACCGGACACTTGGCCGGGTCACCGGTTTTCGGTCCAACTGGCCGGTCCTGTCCGGTTTTGATAACTATGCTTTGTATATATAAAATTACCTAAAAGTTATCGAATGAGCACTTTTCCTTCCTATAAAAGATCTTTTACGGTATTATCTACTTAGAAAATAGACATACAAAACATATTTAAACTTTGGATTTTTTTTACACCTAACGTCTCCAATCTTTCACCTTTTTACGGATTACGTCCCCAACCTTTATTTTTCCTTATGTACGTCCTCAACCTTTAAAGAAATCTGCAATTTTGTCTTTGGTGACGGAAACCGTCAAATTCAGACGTTAAGTTCAGGAGCATTTTTGGTAACATATAAAAAATTAATAATTTAATTTAAAAAATTGAAAAAAAAAGAAAAAGAAAAAAAGAAGGCCCCATTCTGCAATTTCCGGCATCCAAACGGTTGGCTGTCGAAAAGCACAAGAGGGAGACTCTCCCTCTTCCCCCCGATTGCTGTCATTTCTAGTGTAGCAAGGGGAAGACTCCCCTCTCCATTTGCTGATAATTTTCGGCAGCCAAAGCGTTGCCAGAAATGGCAGTAAAGGGAGGGCTCGTTGCCAGAAACGGTAGAAAAACATGGGGAGTCTCCCCTATACTCGCTGCCATTTCTGATAGCCCTTTGGCTGCTGGAAATGACAGAGGGGGGCTCCCTCCACCATTTTTTCTTTTATTTTTTAAATTAAAATATTAATTTTTTGTATGTTAAAGAAATGCCCTTTGACTTTAACAGACGAATTTGACGGTTTTCATCATCAGGGATGAAATTGGGAATTTCTTTGAAGGTTGTAAATATATAGAAGGAAAAATAAAGTTTAAGGGACGTAATCCGAAAAAACATGAAATGTTGAGGATGCTAGGTGTAAGAAAGGGGAGATTCTCCTCTCCTGTGCTGCCAGAAATAATAGTAAATGGAAATGAAAGCACTTTGCTGCCATTTCCTGCTGCCAAACGGGGGAGACCCGCCCCCCAACTCTTTTTTTTTTAATTTTTATGAACATTAAATATTTATTTCTTGTGTATTTTAACATAATACCTTCAACTTAATGGAAAAAAATTGACAATTTTTGTCCCAAAGACGTTAAGTGCAACGATCTTAAAAGGTTGAAGACGCTCAGAAAGAAAATTAAAGATTGAATACGTAATCAATTATTATTTAAAAGGTTGGGGAGTTAAGTGTAATTAACACTAGAACAAAATTTTCTGTTAAGACAGTATGAAGTGAATAATTTATTTTAGAATTTTTATTTTAGAATGGATTCCAAAAAAATTCTTATTTTAAAAATTGTTGCGTAAAGCTCACCACTGTCTCAAGGTGATCAGAAAGTATTGATTGTGATGAATTATAAACTGTTATCATTATGTAACATTTTCTATTGAGTCATATCTACTCAGAGCTCAATTATCAATAGAAAACAGTCAAATAACGTGTATGACATGTGACATAATTGTTTTCTATCGACAGTTAGATTTGGTTCACTAAAAATAAACATAATTTTACCTGATTCGAATTCAACAGTTATTATTATTCAATTAAATTAAAAACCATACGCCCTTTGATTTAGAAAAAAAAAAGGGAAAACCATACCTCCTGAATTTTCCTTAAATCTTAACCATTCATTGGAATTTACAAGGAGAAAAATCTAAATTGACGAATTTATAAATAAAGATCAAAATCCAACTTATTACAAAGTTACAAGGATGTCTGATGCAATTTCTCGGTTCCCCAGTCCCGCTATAAAGAGTATTACTTTTTCTTTAAAGAGAGTACATCTCTGTGTGATCACATTTTGAGGGATTGAGAGTCCCTCAAACTCCAATCACATACATGAGTTGTGTTCTACTTAACGGGCGAGTAATATTCTCTTAGAAAATTTGCCCCGTTCCTGGCTTAAATCTACCCGTCGCATATGCAAACTATTCTTACAGCGGACGTGAAGAATCAAGTCAGGCAAAGTCACAATAAAGCGGCGGCGAGTGTGAATCACTGTTGGCTGCCATGGAAGGAGTGGTTCCAGCAGCCCAAGACCAACAACAACAGCCACCGGCAAGGGCCGTCGAGAGGCTGAATATGGCGGTCCAACAGCAGCTCAACCTTGACTCCGTTAAGACTCGGGCTATAAGCCTTTATAAAGCAATTTCTCGAATTCTCGAAGAATTCGACGCCATTGCACGTACCAACGCCGTCCCCAAATGGTACGCTGGGACTTCTTCCCTCCGATCCTAAGAATTCCTCCAAAATGAGAGTATTGAAGGAAATAGTTCTAGTAGAGTTTGAAACCCTAATTGTCAAAATTTTGAATTTTAACTGTTTTAAATAAGGCATTAGTGATGTGTTATTGATTTCGTGGGTTTTGTGCATGTATTTAAACAGGCAAGATATTATGTCGCAATTTTCAATGGTAAATTTGGAGCTATTCAACATTGTTGAAGAGATCAAGAATGTCTCCAAGGCTTTTGTTGTGCATCCTCGTAATGTCAATGCCGAGAATGCAACAAGTATGTATTTTTTATGTCCTATTTATTTTTGACTATTACGGAATGTAATTGATTTTCATTTTAGTATTTTGCTGGGATTTATTAACCCGTTAGACCTCGCAATGCACTCTGAAGCATACATAGAACACTTACCTTTTACTTCTAAGTAAACCAAAAAAAGAAAGTTACTCTTTTTGTATGTTAATTTAGAATGTTAATGCTTTTGTTCTTTTTTATAATTTAATAATTTGGATTAAATATTTTGAGCTTGGGCAGAGATGCTCTAGTTTTCTGAGTTCTGTATTTTATATTAATGGGATTCTCTCTGTATAGTTTTACCTGTTATGCTGTCATCCAAACTTTTGCCTGAAATGGAAATAGACGACAACACCAAGCGGGAACAGTTGTTACATGTCATGCAGAACCTGCCAGTGCCTGCACAAATAGAAAAGCTGAAAGTGAGCAAACTAATCTTGCAGAAAATTGAGATCATTTATACGTATCAAGCAATTAACTCTAATTCTTTTTATTTTTTTATTTTTTAAATTATTATTCTCAGGCTAGAATTGATATGATTGGAGCAGCCTGTGAAAGTGCTGAGAAGGTTATAGCTGATACGCGTAAAGCTTACTTTGGCACTCGACAGGGACCCACAATTCTTCCAACTATTGACAAGGTTCAAGCAGCAAAAATACAAGAACAAGAAAATTTGCTTAGAAGTGCTGTCAATCATGGCGAAGGTATCACCCTTCTACAACTTTCAACTTACTCTGATTTTAGAAAATTTTCCATTTTGTTGATCTATAAAATTGATGCATGTGCAGGATTAAGAGTACCTGTAGACCAAAGGCAGATAACATCTACACTTCCATTGCATTTGATAGACATCCTTACTGCCAATGATGGTCCGCAGAATTTTTCTGATACATCTGGTACAACTGCTTCGACATTTTTTTTGCCAAAATCGCTCAAGAGTTCTTAAATCTGTAGACAATAATCGTATATTCAACTTTAGGGATGTATCTGAAGAATACACCTCCTCTTTCATCTACCAGCAATAACAGCCAGGGAAATTTGTTACAGGTATATTATGCAACCCTGCCATGGCTTTGGAAATTTTGCTTTCAAGCTCTTAATGAAATTGGAAGTTTTGTAGTTTGTATATTTCAATAGAGCCATCTCTGATCTGTTATATACACAGTTGCCATTATTTTGTGCTTCTGACCCACTGACTTTTTGACAGGCTTCTGGAGCACAACTTCAAGGGAGACCAGCGGCTTCCCCTTCTGGCGCTACTGCTAGCACTTCATTTGACAATACAACAGCATCTCCATTGCAATATGCCAATTCACCGAGATCCGGAGCGAACATGATGAACACGCCATCTCCCCAGCAACAGTCACACCAGCAACTGCAGCAACTGCAGCAACAGCAACTGCAGCAGCATCAACAACAGCAAAGGCATAAAATGATGCAATTACCTCAGCATCAACAGCTTCTGGCCCAACAGCAGTTTAGGCAATCTTCAATGGCTAACCTAGGGCAGGTATTTTGGATTTCATTATAATGATTACAAGTTGCAGTCAAATTTCGTTTGAACTTTTGTCATTATGCAGCGTTTCATTCATATCAGTGTCTCTGGCAGTTGAATTTCTTTGTTTCTAATCTTATGTGGAAGCAAGAAAATGCTCTCTTCTATACCTACACTCTGCGTGCTCCAAAATTTAATATTTCCTTTCAATTTGAGCATATTGCCTTTTTGCATCTTATGGGCGCACGCCACCCCTCACCCACACAGCAAAGCTAAGAAATTTTGGCCACCATAAAAGAGTCCTTGTTGGTGCCATGTAATATTGTTAAATCGGTGTAATGAATTAATCTTGGACTATGACTTCTAATACATATTTGGACTTTCTCTTCAAATTGCTATGCCTTATGAGTGTCTGTGTCCACATCCATGCTTATATTTCTCCAAATGGATAATGTAATGGATTTTTTTGTGTCTTTCTGGGTGTATTCTGTAGCTACTGTTGTTGCTGATTTTACCGTATAGGTGGATCTAGGAAATTCATCTTGTTAGGTATGTTCTTTTAGATTTTATTCACAGCAATCGGCAATTACCTTAAGCTATGTTATATGCAGAATCAACTATCACAGCTGCACGATATGCAGGGCCAGGGACAACAAAAGTTTCAGCCGGTAATCACATTTAACCTTCTACAACTAATAATATCCGACGTCTTCAATTTCGCGGTGGAAAATTGAGTTACCTATGAGAGTATGTGATAATTTAGCAGACGGAAGCAATGTCTTGTGCTCAACAATCTCAGTGCAAGACTTCTTCAGAGAGTAGAATCCTTATAGCCATGTTTATTATGAAAAGTCAAGCTTAAATTGTGCTTTATAACTAAATCATAAGTGGGAATCTCACATTCAATTATTATATTTTTCTTCAATTGGCTAATAATGCTGTAGGTTTGGATTTTTACTTATTTACTATGATATTTTGAATGCGGCATGTTAATCTTGTACTAAGAGAAGCCCAGATTTTGCCTCTTTCACTAGCACCAATTGTTGGGAAAAAATTGCTTTACTAGAAATTGCATTTAGTAGAAATGAAACAAATAGGTCATGAACTAGCTAGAATTTTCTGACCTTATTTTGATCTTTTTTATCCAAATGCTCTAATTTTTGAAGTTTTGCACCTCAAAATTGGCAAGCTGGAAGTTGTAGAGATTCAGTGCTCATGTTAGGAATTGGATACTAATAGGACACCGCATGGTGTTGTCAGACATATTCATGAGGAAGGTTGGGTCGTGTCACTCACGTGTAACTAAAGAAGGATCCAAAAGATTATAGGCATTAAGACATGCCTCACTGCATGTCAAGATCCACATTCCAGCATGTCAGTTTTCGAGACACATATTACTCAACTTAGAATTCCATATTTCATAGGCTGGAACTATTGAAAAATATATACTTCCGTTTTTATACATGCCAAGATGCATATGTTTATATTCCTATTATATCAGTCTTTGTGAATTCATTACTTGTTCTATTAGTTGTTTAATTATATAATATGGCTCCTTTCAGATGCATAACCAGCAGCACATGCAATTCTCTCAGCCACTGGGAGCCCAACAAATTCAGTCTAGGCAGCTTACATCAGCAGCAATGCATATGAATCCCAACCAAATGAACCAGGGAAACCAATTGAGTCGTCAACTAAACCAGTTCTCCAGCCCGGCCAATAGTGCGATGTTTAATTCTGCCCAAACAACCCCATCCCCGATGGTAAGAGCCTTCTGCATTTCCTTTCAGTTAATTGTCTATTTCACATTAAATATTTACCATTCACAATTATGTAATGCTAGAAATATGATTTTTATTTATAAATAATTGCGCCATCTGTCCTCAACATGTTATCTAGGTAGCAAGTTGGGTCTCAACCTTTTTTCATACTTGTACTATCAGTCCTAATCACTTCACTATTATATATAAAGGTAAGGGGCCAATTTACTGTTCAGTGAACAGTAACTTTTTTGGGGCGCTAAGCTCGTATACCTACCGGCCCAAAAACTCCTGCATTTTTACTTATCCCATCTCATTTATAATTTTCTTGTTTTCTGTTTTCTTGGCCTATGATTTAATGTATAAAAAATTATATAATTAGTGGGTATAATAGCGGCAAGTTTTACTTTGTAAATTTAATTCGGACAATGATATTGTAAGCCTTTTTTTTTTTTAAATGAAATCGGGCATACTTCTAGCTTTTATTTTATGTTTAGTTTCTATCTAATATGTTCATTTTCTCAAATCTTTATATCAGACATTATTTTATGTTTTCGAAATGAAAAAACAAACTTAATGAACAATCAGAAGGACCATTTTATAATGGAATTTTTGAATTTTTAATGTGAAAATATGCGCCATCTACTTTATATTTGGAATTTCATCTACAGACATGTACTATACGTTATGTCATGTACTTTATTTTATTTTGTTATTAAAACAAATATTATTAATGTTTTATGTATTATCAATTACATAGATTGTACGATGAGATCTATTATTTTTGCTCAATTTCACCTAAGTACTTAGTATATGTTATCTTTCACTAGCTACTTGTCCAGTACGATCTTACCAATAATATTAATTGCGATTGTCTTATAGACTGGAACTTTCCAAAATTGCTCAATTACCAATTTACAACCTTAATGCTAATAAAATCCACACGATTTTAAGTAAAAAGTAAAACAAAACACGTGCAACGCACGTGGGAAAACTAGTTCCTAAAAAATGAAATACTTCTAATTTAATGTTCAGCGCGACCCTTGCAATGTCCAACTTATTTCATATTATCTTAGCTAATTTTATATATTTTTCTTAAAGAAAGTATATTTATCTTTTTCTCAAAATAACGTAACTTATTTCACCTTTGTCTGTACACTTGTCCTTAATTGAAAGTTATTATATAAAAGAAGTAGTTGAGAAGATTCTCTTGAAAAATCAATCCTTGTAAAGTAGTTTTTGCGGAAAATTTTCTATCGAGTGATCTCTTGATGAAACATCCTCTAAATATCAAACCCTCAATCACAAGTTTTTTTTTCCTTGTTCCTTCCACTTCAAGAGTTGCTGCTGGAAGCTGGTTCTTCTCTTAACATGTCTAATTTTTCTAAATTTCTTGACCTCTCAAAATGTGCCCTCCTTGTGGTCACTTGGTTTAGCTTAAAGGGCTGAAATTGCTTACTTTTTGGAAATTTTTGGATGGGCAATGATGTTTTCCCATACCATCTTTGCTATGAGACAATATGTTTCGAACTTTAGTTCTTAAAACGTGATGTATGGACTTTTCTGTTTGAATTTTATCTTTGGTACATGTTACTTTCTTCATGTTGAGAAAAAATTCATGTGCTATATATTGGTCTCATCCTTGTCATTACATCTTTTTTTTTTTTTTTTAAATTTCAGATTTCAAATATGTCTGCTATGATGTCATCACAATCACTTCTTCCAAGAATGCAGGTTAGCTTTCAAATTCCTACTATTGCCAGGTGATGCCCAGGAATTATTATAAGCCATAATTTGCAAAACATGGGCGGAATTTGTGCTAGTGTCAGTTGATGAACTGTGTGGTATAATGTCAAGGTGTTTTATGCCTAAAAGTGAGGCATGAGGGTGTTTGTTAACAGAAGGATTACATGGTACCTTTTTTCCCCCTTTTGAAAGGAATTAGATGGTACTTGTTGATACCAAGACAAATAAGTCTTGTTTGTTATTGTTTCATATTCAGTCTCAGATTCTCAAGTGCTTGAAATCCAATAAATACTTGTGCAATGACTTTGTTAGTACTAATTTGATATCTGCATTTTTATTTGCATCTTCAATTTGTTTATTTTGTAATTAGTTAACTACTTGCTGCTCGAGATCCATCTAATCTTTACTCACCTTTCAGATTGTAATTTGTTTGATACTCAATTTTTACTTTCATCTGGCATACAATCTTGATCGATACTGTTATTCACTTGTGGTGATGTCTTTTGCTTTCAGTTTGGAATGTCTGGTGGCAATCGGAATCTTCCTTCCCAAAATCTTAGCGAGCAAAGTATGAATATTTCTCTTTTAACTTTTCTTTGTGCATCGATTTGTCGGATTGTGGATACAAAAAATTATGTAAATAAGCAGATGCAATATCACTTCATGCATATTAGGCTTAGCTTAAAAGTTGTGTTTATTGGTAATTAAGTAACATTTAATATAAAGGAACCTTTTGTTTGTCAAAGTTAGAAAGGTAGTAGCTTGTTTTGCCAGCAATGTAAGAGACTGCAGGGTAAAGGGTTACTTTGAAATAATAGCTGGTCTAGACAATCAAGAAAACAAAGTAAATATTACTTATATAAGCTAGGCTAAGCACTTTTATCTAAAGCTACCTCGTGGCTAATTTTGAATCCCCTTCAGTGTTTAATATGGGAGCAGCCAATTCCGGTGGCATGATGCCCATGCAGCAGCAACAGCAGCATGGCTCGCAAGGTGTGTTCGGAAACATGCAGCAAGGTGGACAGAATCTACAAACTAACATGGTACAGATGCAAAACACGGCGCAGAATCATCCCAACTTTCAGCAGTCAAGACCTCAAAACCAGCAATAACGCACTGAAATTGAAAACTTGTATGTGCATTCTTGTACATCTAATCTTAATAAAATGGGGGAATAAAGCACCATGATTTACTCCCTCCCTCCCTCCCCTTGGTGGTCCTCGATTTTCTTCAAGTCCCTGAAAATTGTACATGATTATTAGGAGGGATTGAATCGTATTGGGCAATGTCAATGTAGGAAAAGAAGCTTATATCTTGTCCATTGTAGGGCGCTGCCTGTGAAACGTGCATGCGGAGGCCACTTAAAAAACCTTTTAGAATTCTGATTTTTTAATCTTCTTCTTTATGGGTATTGATTGATTTGTTTCATTGTCTCCAAAACGTTGTTATTATCAGTAATGCATACACTCGCTAGCTGATAAGATTTGGATTAGAGTGAATGGAATGAACGAATTCTCCTGCAAGTTTGACCATTATTGTACTTGTTCCATGTTAACATCATGTTTACTGTATTACCACATCAAGGATAAATTGGAAACGCCTAAGGAGGCTGGTGGCAACTAAGAGAGCTTGATTTCCGATTGGAGTTGCATTCAAAGAAACGGGGAGCAACATTTTAAGAGCAGCCATGGCAACCTGCAATGCACAAAATACAATTAAGACATTACCCTGGAAAGTAAGTAAATAGGGTAATAATCGTAACTTTGATTATTGTGGTAGCTACATTGAATTAATTCGTGGTTGAAGTTTTTAGTTAACTAAGACGAGAGAGAAATTTGTGTTAGGGAATCTCTCATTTTGATGATGGAAGAAAACGAGAATCACATGGAGGAATTGTTAATCTATGCGTTTTGGATGATGGATACGTGTCCCAGAAAAGAAACGGAGTCATGGATATGTGTAACTTACAGCTCCTTGAGACGCTAGCTTTTGAAATCCAGTTGATATGGGTCTCTTTGATCCAATGAAAAGGCTGAGGGCGTTCCAGCTGGACTATTTAGGGCAAATGGCGACGAAGAGATGAAGTACTTGTGGTTGCCGGGTCCTATGCTGAGCAGCAAAGGTGACGGATGGGGGGTGTATATATACATACACACACATTCCTTTAATAATAATAGTGTTGATCTCTCTTTTTTGGAAAAAAAAAATACATATATATATATATATTCTCTTATACAAAGGTTTGTATCTTTGACTTTCCCTCATATAGGAGTTTGTATTATTGATTTCCCTCAAATTTGTAATCGTGCTTTCAAAAAAATAAAAATAAAAATAAAAATAAAAAATAAAATTGAATAAACTTATTTACATAACTAAAGTTCGTTTCATTATTATTCCCTTCTCCCTAGAAAAATAAAGATTTTTATCCCCTTTTAATATCCACAAAGGCATTGATATTGATTTCAATATATTTGCACAAGTGGTAGAAACTTTAGAATTCTGAAAAGAAAAATGAGCGTATAATATGTTAAATTTGGATAGTTTTTCTTTTTCTTGAATATGAGAGTAGTCTTGCATAACGGACCCTCAAACTGGGAACTAAATTCTATTTTCTTAGTTCACAATTATTAAATTTCAGGGGGCAAAAAAAAAAAAAAAGGAAGAGAAGAAGCAAATAAAAAATGTTCCAAAACTTTGAGTTGTGGGGGGTGGGGGCGCACTGTCCCCTTTGTCTCCACTCTCCATGTGGCTCCCCCACAAGTAAATAATCCTAAGAAATGCAAAATTAAACGAAAGAAATATAATAATATTTATTATGTGTATATTGGTATTAAAAAAATTCTTCCTTTGATACAGACTTGCGGCTTCTTAAATCACAGAAACATTCCAACACCAAAAAGAGAGCGTGGATTCGTCCAATTTGCCTACAACCTTATGAAAGTGTTATTTGTTAAACTATCTGCCATTGTTCAAATGCATAAATTTTACAAAACTTGTATTCACACGATTCTTTTCCTGTGATGAAGTCCCCATGAGATTGAAGGATAAAACATTTCCAACTTACTTCTGCAAATTGTGAACCCGGCCTCGTTCTATTAAACTCCAGAGTGCTTTCTTTGCTTCTTCCAGTGTCTCAACTGATTGCGCGCCTTCAAATGAAATTCTTTGTACATTAAACTGTAGGTGTAAGAGAAGTTAGACATCAGAAGAGGACAAAAGATTGTGGCAGCTCAGAAGAAAAGATTGATGTTCTAAGCTAATAAACCAAGAAGTCTACCTGTGCACCTTGACGGACACGAATATCAGTGCCTTTGCTGTCTAGCGATATAAGAGCAACATCGTCTACATCAGCTTCCTTGGACAGGAGTTCTTTCAAGGGCATAGAGAAGATGGCATTAAGTTCCTATCACCAACAAAAGCCAAAAAGAGGGGCAAATAAGACATGAATATTAATAGCATGGTCAGCATAAAGCGTAGCTTCTTTAAGGTACACTAAACACAAGGAAGTCCCAAAGTTTATAGGACGGTTAAAAAGTTTAAATTCATTTTTTCTTCTTTGATACTATAGATAGATTCTACTTTATCCAGTAGACCATTTAAG
>CAVNYN010286357.1:0-49689 GCA_963692815.1 Nyctanthes arbor-tristis | reverse complement strand
TGTCTATTTGTAACTTTTTAAATTCTATATGTGACTTTTCTAATTAAATGTTATTTTTTCTTATGGAGTGACTTCGAATCTCGATATGTGATTTTTTAGCTTTTATTTGTGACTTTATAAACAAAAATGTCTGAGTTAATACAATACTTTTTAATTAGGTGTGATTTTTTCTACTTATCACTTTTTAAATTTTATATTTCCCTTTTTAATCAAATGTGACTTTCTAATTACTTATGATTTTTTATCTGGGACTTTCAACTAAATGTGATTTTTTAATTTTGATATGTCACTTTTTACTTAAACATGATCAATGAATATGACATTTTTAAATTAAAATTAAATGACACTTTTTCTATTTATAATTTTTCTATTAAATGTATCTCTTCAATTTCTATATGTAACTTTTAATTAAACATGATATGATCAACGTGACATATTTCGATTAAATTTAAATGTGGTTTTCTCTTTCTAACATTTTAATTAAATGTGACACAACTAATGTAAGTTTTCTAATTTGTGATTTTTTTAATGTGACCTTCTAATTTGATGAATGAAAGCGTGGAAAATAAATTAATAAAAAACAAATTAAGTGAAAAGGAATTTTCTAAAAATAACCATGAAAGAAGACATAAGATGGGCCCCCACGCTGTGCTTGTACTTCTTTGCATGTTAACTGATTGGATGAACATAACTGGGCTGGTGCAAATTTGTGCGTGTGAGATCGGAAGAGCGTCGTGTAGGAATACCATTTTTTAGCAGATCAATCATTAGGCCGTGCTTTTTTAAGTCCATACTATTTTATGAGTATTTATCTAAAGTCCCCCGAAAAAAAAAACACCAAAGGCTCCACCATTGTAGGCCGTGTTCATGAAGCAAATGGCCCATTATTTTGTTTAAGGGCCATGTTAGTGCACGTGGGCTGCTAACTGCAGGGGGGCCGTTAACTACAAAGGCCCGTGTCATTGAATAATCACACGCCAAGACTATGTTTTTGTTTTAAGTTTTTAATTAAACCGAACGTTATGCATCTGAGACTCTGTAGCCGAAAACAATTTCTCATACCTGTTTAAGCGACTTTTTCACCACATCTGGGGACGTCATACAAATACTTGATCATGTTTGATATTGTGTAAACACAATCAGAGAATAGTAATTGCAAGAGAAGTCTGATTTGTTAAAATTTAATAAGGTGTTCCGCCTTTCAGGTGTAACGTCGGTTAAAAAAACAAGATAGGAAACACTATATATAGATAGGTGTAACGTCGATGATTTTCCCCAAAAAATATATATATATATTAATAATAATAATAATAATAATAATAATAATAATAATAACCACCCAATTTTTCCCCTCAAGGGAGGTGACCTGTGCTAAATTATTTACCCGCATAGATTTGTTATCTAGTATTCCATATACAAAATAAATATCACGCAAAACTTTAGTTTTGCATCATATGCATAACAAATGAAGTAGACGAAAATGATTGGTTAATATTATATGTACATCTTTTTAATCTGTTCCAAAAAGGGAATTTGGGCATAAGCATAACCCAAAATTACAAACATCATACCGTCATTCAAACATACACATATAATAATGAGAACTTACCATTCTTCATCTAGTGTTTATGTTAGCAGACACAAAATAGCACCTAGAGCAACCTATACAATCAAACTACTTAACGTAATCCATTACGAGAATTAATTGCCTTAACATCATTCACTTGCCAACATTCAAAAACCATTAACAATGGGTTTTCAACCAAACAATAAGAACCAAGTACACGAACCATCAAGCCAAGCCACGAGCATTAGAGACGCTGAATCCATTATGCTACACGACGCTCTTCCGATCTCTTTTTTCTATCAAAAACTCATAAATCATAAATTCCTTCTAAAAAAGTATCATCAACATTCCACACTATCTATAATTTACATGAGTTTTCAACATTCAACAGTTATTTTAGGGCAAAAGATATGCACACTTGTTGTCGATACCAATCACTTAATTTATTTAAAGACACAATAAATAATTTAGCATGTTTCAACAGTTACTCGTTTTGCCACCTGTGCGCTGCATGTGAGGCAAAGGATAAATATCTTGAACAACATATTGCAAGCATTGAAGCAAGAATGGAACACAATAAGATATGCAAATAAAATTTCCAATTCATATAAAGTTGTCTTTATTTAACTGGACTATGTAATTACTTTTATCAAATGGAACCAATTAGCTCGACCTTCATCGTTTATAAATAAATTACCGATCAAAATGGTCCATTTAACAATCCAATTCTATTGGTTACTCAATAATAATTTGAGATCAAATTTATTGCGTGCTCATTGTGTCCGCATTTCAAAGTTAAGAAATATGGCAAAATGGATGAATTACTTTTACGAATCATTCAATTAAAAATATGTACACCTGTATTTGTACCAATCCAACATAATTGGACATAACACTTGGCTTACAATCCATATATTAGTGCAATCCATGTCATATTAATCTAACAAAGCATGACACGAATTTGACCTTTCAAGCCATACTGGCACTTCTCTCCATAGCCACTTAGACTACTAATTTTCCACTAAGATGCGCTTTGTTCAAGTCAAAAAATTCATTCTAAATCTAGGAGCTTAAACAACATAACAGGGCAATACATAATTATTGGATAACACACTATTGACAACTTTGTAAAACAAATAAATTTGAGAGATGCATAGTGCATAGTTTAATAAGATTGCATTATAACATTAAAAAAAATAAAATTCATAATGACATGTAATCTAAAATTGTACCTTAATTAAATTTTTGGATTACATCCAAAAGTCTAGCACAGAAGCTCTTCCTTCACTATATTATCTCATAGAACATAGCTTCTGTGCTGATTAACAAAACCTCCATTGAATGACTACTATATTAATTCTCTTCACTTCAACCTCCATAAACCAATTATGCAGTAACCTTATGTCATTATCTACAGTTTAACTTTTAAATTAGAACTAACAACGCAACAAGTCAGCAACACCCAAACTATCAAATAGTACTGATCCGTCCAAACTCCAAGGCCTAAGTACTAAGTTGTCTGAATGTCTTATAGAGTAAGATAAACACAATAACTTAGGGCCTAGGGCAAAATCGATTTTTGTTCAAACTGAAAACAATTCCCCTCAACTTCAAGCATAACTTAGGCCAAAGTCAATTTCGGAAGTAGGGCAAGAAGTTACCTGGAAAATTAGAGGAAACAGATTCCTAGAAGAGGAGACACCAGCCACAGCCCTTCCCGCCTACCTCTAGCCGTCGCTGGAACGCCGTCCAGCGTCAAAATAGGTGGAAATTCATGGACGATTTGAAAGGGTGCACAAGGTAGACTGTCGATAGAAGCCAAGCCAGAAAGAAGACTGAAGTGAAGATACGATCTGCTTTTCATTTTTTGGTCTGAGGCTTCTTTGTTCTTGGGCCGATGCTTCCTACCCTAAGAAGCCCAAATTCAAATAGGCCGAGCCCAATGATTTCAATTTTTTTTTTTTGGGTTTTCAGTTTACCTGGAATTGGGCCATGAAAGGGTGGGCTGGGCCCAGATACCACCTCGTCTCATCCTTGTTCTTGTGAATTGCCAATTTACAATTACAACTTTCGAATTTTAGTGTTTTTTACAAGTATATACAACTTGATGGGTTTGTTGCCAAAAACAATCTAAAGTTGAAAAGGAAAAGGAAAGGGAAAAGAAAAAGAATCCTAGGAGGAAAAGAAATCCAAATCATATAAGGATTGTCTTGTCTTTCAAGGAAACGAAGCCTATAAATAGAGATGTTTTCTTCTTCTTTTATACACAAGTGGTACAAGCTAGTTGAGGGAAAAAATTGGTGAGTCTAGCACCTTGAGAGTTTTCTTGTAACTCTTTGTGCTTTGTTCAAAGGGTAGAAAATTAGGTGCGGTAAAACTCGAGGTGATTTTTTCGGTGTCACTTGGGTCGGGTCAGAGAGTCTTGTGAAGAAAAATAGTAGCTTAACGTCTTGGGATTTCTTTAATTCTTCGCGGGTTAGGCAAAGGGTAGATGCGGTAGAGCTTGGTATATTTTTCTTGTTGTACTTGGGGGATGGGTTTTGGCGAGTGAAAATTCTATATGGTTGTAGTGACTTTAATCATATAGTGGAAAGCTTTGACGGTCCGTTAAATTTGTCTTCGTCTTTTATTTTTCTTGTCTTAATTAAATTCCTTGAACAACGGTCCTGCGGGCGTAATCGGGGAATCTACATTAATTCCCAACACAACTCACCTTCGGTTCGCAATTACAATTGACAATTTCTTCATTTTTTTGCCCTTCAAATTGACAACATGTAATTGACACGACATTTATACGCAATAGCAACGGCTGAAAATTTGTGTTAATATCCCTAGACCTATTGTGGCGATGCATCAACTTATTGCAACGACCGAATTTGGTTGATACAACTAGATCGTCTAGGCCTCACACCTATAGCCATGCCTAAATGGTTGTCGCAATAGACCGAACCCTATTGGGGCGACAATTCACCATTTGCCGCGCTCAAAAGGGCGTTACTATACACTTCCCTTTATAGCAACGACATTAATTCCTATTGCAGCGACATTTGCTGCGTCTATAGCCCCCACTGACTATTGGAACGACACCCCTTTCTCGCTCCAATATGCCTACTCAACAGAGGCGACATTGCTGTCGTCCCAGTAGGAGTTGCCCCAACAAGCTCTATTCCTTGTAGTGTGCACGGGTAGAGATCTAAAGGAATTTCATACATAAAATATAACATAATTATGTTTGTCAGAGTTAATGTCATAAAGAAACTAAAAAACACAACCTGAATGGAATTAATGTGCATTCTCATTTGTAAGTAGCATGCAATCAATTCTTTATTTTGATGACGTAATTTTACATTCTTGCTATTAGTCCATTGCCATCTCGTTGAATCAATAATTTTTTTATTAATTCTTATTTTTTATTTCCTTTAAAGACAATAAAACATAATAGCATAATTCTATATTAGTTTCACACCCGTGCATTTACGGACATACTATATTTCATATCCGTGCATTTTACGGATATATTGCAGTGATAAAGTAAAATAGAATGGAGAAGAAGAATATAAAATCATGAAATTATATAATCGAACAAAGTAAAATTGAAATCCATAATAATTATGAGATATATCTAATCAAAATGTAATACGTAGATAGAATTCCAAAATAAAAATATTAAATTAAATGATCAAAAGGAAAAGTATAATATAATAAAAAAATATAATAATAATAATAATAATATTGAAATTTAGATTGATATATTATCTATTTTCATGTAATTTAAATCTATTAGGCAAATATAAGATATATCTAACCAAAATATAATATGTAGATAGAGTCTCAAAATAAAAATATTAAATTAAATATTAAAATAAAAAATATAACAATAAGGAAAAGTATAGTAATTGAACTAATAATTTTTTTATTAATTCTTATTTTTTATTTCATTTAAAGACAATAAAACAAGATAGAATAATTTATATTAGTTTCACACTCGTGCGTTTCACGAACATACTATGCTTCACACCCCGTGCGTTTCATGGACATATTATGCTCATAAAATAAAATAAAATGGAGTAGGAGAAAATAAAATGATGAAATTTTACAATCTAACAAAATAAAATTGAAATCCGTTAGACAAATATGAGAAATATTTAACCAAAATGTAATATGTAGACAGAGTCTCAAAATAAAATATCAAACGAAATTATTAAAAGGAAAAGTATAACAATAAGGAAAAGTAAAATAATAGAATAATGAAATAAGCAAATTAATTTTTTAAAGAAGCAAGACAATGAGTGAGAAAATTATTTCTAATTATACTCAATAATCAATTGAGCCAGACAAACTCTACTTTTATATATATATATATATATAATAAATGCAAACAAGTTAATTGTATGCCTCAATTAGACAAATAATTGAATATGGGCTAACTAGCGCAAATGGTCCATACCTTCCATTTTTTTGCGCAAATCGTCCCTACCTTTTATTTCTTGGCAATTTCATCCTTACCTTTGCATTTTTGGCAGAATTCGTCTTTGGCGTCAATTACTGTTAATATTTCCGTTAGTCAACCTTTTTTGTAATATTATATATATATATTTATATTTTATAAAACTTAAATTAATGCATTAATTATTATTTTTTTTATTTTCAAAAAATTAATGCATTCATATTTAAATACGCTAATAAAATATTAGATAAGATTAAATAAGAGAAATGGGTCAGAACTGATTACTAAATAGACGTATAATTAAAAAAAGTATAATAAGTAAAATAATTAGCAACGTCTTCATCTAATAAAACAAAATATAATTTGATTCTCTGATGATTTTCTTGAATATCACACACACACACATACTCTTCAACAGTCAGAACTCTTGGAAGAAGTGATGAGAATATATATATATATATCTGTGTGTATGAAATTTAAGAAAAGTATCTGAGAATCAAATTATATTTTGTTTTATTTAGGAGGCAACGTCATTAATTATTTTGCTTATTATACTTTTTTAACTATATGTCTATTTAGTAATCAGTTCTGAATCCTACAAAATAACATAATAAAATAAAACACACTTTTCTTCTTTAATCTTATCTAATATTTTATTGGCGCATTTAGATTTGAATACATTAATTTTTTAAAAATACAAAAAATAATAATTAATGCATTAATTTAGGTTTTATAAAATATAAATATATATAATATTACAGAAAAGGTTGACTAAGGGAAATATTAACAGCAATTGACGCCAGGGACGAATTCTGCCAAAAAATGCAAAGGTAAAGATGAAATTGTCAAGAAATGAAAAGTAGGGATGATATGCGCAAAATAACTGAAAGATAGAGACCTTTTGCGCCAATTACCCTTGAATCTGATATTCCAATTGTGAGTTGCCGTCTTACTTTTGAAGTCATTTATCAACTATACTATGTCACATAATTGGTGTTGAGCACTGTTAATATTAAATTGCTCCAACAAATAAGGAATAAAATGTCCAAAGAATAAATATATATTTCTACAAACATCATCATTTGGAGATTGTTGGTTCCATAAAACCAACGGTTTAAAATCATTTCCACTTTAGGGAAATAACATTTTTTTAATATATCCTCTTTCTCACGGTAGTAAGTCCCGCTATTAGTAGGTAATCATTCAAGCAATTTTTTATAAAATAAAATAAATTCACTGTCTTATCTTTAAATTATTTCCCTAATCACACGGGTAAGTTTGCGAATTTACTCTATTTTTATAAAATAACTTCCTTAATGATTACTTATAATATTTTCATATATAGATATATATATATATACACACACACGCACGGATAACATAGTTTCTTTTTGTGTTTGAAGATGTACTATTTTTTCAAGTTATTATCATATAAAAGGAATTGTAACTTGTAAGGTGATGCATCTCGTATGTATTACCACATACTTGAGTCTTGTGTGATTAAACAATTTTGAAAATGAACATACTTCATATATCTTGCTTTTGATTCTTATAGCATCTCCAATAAGATCTTTATCAATGTTTTATGAAACCAATGAACATACCACGTAGATCTTGCCTTTTTTGTTTTTTGAAAGAAAGTGCCAAAGTGGTATCTATTATTTATTCAAAACCACCCGCACGATTCTTGTATATATCCATCGATTTCGCATACACTTTTACGTTGTATAATTTTCGTCGCAAACTTGTTTCTTGATGAAAGAAACCTAATTTCATAAGACCAATGAATTAACTGGGTAAACAAATAAAACTAATAATTATTTAAATAAATAACCCACAATTTTAATCATAAGATAAATATTTCATTAACTATTCTTGAAAAAGGGTATCTATATATGTACCCTTTACAGTACCAATCTTCTTTTCTTCACCAATGCGCCTGGAGGAATGTGATTGCCAAAATAGAACCCATCTTCCTTGACGACCCATTAGCATATATATATATTGCCCTTGGTTTTGTTTTCGCAATTACGCGAAATTTCACTGCTAAAGACATCGAAAGCTTTCTGCTTTGAATTCCACCAAAAGTGACAAAAGAACAAAGTAGATCCGAAAATATTTAGCCGAAAACTCCAATGAAAATCATTATTCATATAAAGTGCGTGATTTCCCAAATCATATCTTCAGAGGCACAGTGGAGCAACAATGGAGGTGTATTAATCGGAAGTTTACTAACAACATAAACCTCGTATCCCAACGGAATTGTCACATATGGGTCGAAGCTGGTGGTATGAATAAAGTTGGACCACAGTAAAAGTAAAGAGCAAAAGACGCCTGTTTTTGTGATCATTTTGAAAGAATTGATAGTTTGTCTTAGAAATTAAGCACATGTTTGATCCTCTTTATCAAAACACATTATAATCCTATCTATCACTGATTTGACAATTATTCATTTATAATCACAAATTTCAAACTTCTATTAAATCTACACAACTCATTTAACCTCTTTATAATTTCTTTTTTATGAATCAATTACCATAAATTAAATCAAACAAGTACTAACATTTTTATAGTATGTATATTGTACTTAGTTGGAATTTATTTACTATTATTATTTATTTTTTGGGGGGGGGGGGTTGGGGGGAACAGTTGGTTTTATGTAATTATTAGGATTAATCGATAACAATTAAAGAATCTATCTATATTTAATGTTACAGCTAGACGTTGGAATTAATTTGGTGAACTGTAAACGTCTAAAGTAAAAGGTCTCCAATAATAATTATAGAAGTAATAGTTACTACATCTGTCCCAAAAAGATAGTACAATATTCCATTTTAGGTCATCCCAAAAAGATAGTCCAATTGCAAAATCAAGGGTGTATTTAATTTTTCGTTTTCATCTTTGCCCCTATTTAATTACTATCTTGGTACATTGATTTAAAAGAATTTTAATGGACACACATATCATTAATTAGGCATGAAGGTTAAAATTGAAAAAATGCCTACAAAATTAATGTTATATTAAAATTACTTATCGTTTCTTAATATATGTAAAATGACCCAACGCTCTATCTTTGTGGGACGGAGGTAGTAGCATCTACAGTAGATGTGCTAAATTTAGTTAGTCACAAAAACAATAAAGTGAATTCTATAATCTATTGATGGTTAAATGATATGTATACAACTTAAATTTAATAAGGGTTGATTTCACAATTTTGTTGGATCCCCAAAATTTTTATCGCTCCCTTAGGTCCCCAATTTTTCAGAAATTCGCGTGATGGATCATTTTTATCACTATTCTTCAATTTTTTAAAAAAATTGATGGTTATACCGTCAACTTTTTAATTTAAAAAACAAAATATTTAAAAATAAATAAAAAATTAAAAAAAGGAAAAAATGAAGCCCACGCCACCCCACCCCCACGCCACCCTCATGAAGCTGCTGAAAATGATAGCTTTTGCTGCTGTTTTCGGCAGTAATTTTTTGGGTGGTTCACCCCCCCTTTGCTGCTGGAAATGGGGGATTCACCCCCCAATTTCTGCTCCGGCCCTTTCCGACAATTTTGCTGCCAGAAAAGAGGATTTACCCCCCAAATTTCTGCTGCTGGAATGAGAGGGAGGGGAGAGATGGGGCAGGGGTAGGGTAGGGTAGGGGTTGGGTTTTTCTTTTCTTTTTTAATTTTTTATAAATTTTACTTATTTTGTTTTTTAAATTAAAAAGTTGAGGGTATAACCGTTATTTTTTAAAAAATTGATGGAATAGTAACAAAAAAGACTTATCTGCGAATTTCTGAAAGGCTAGAGAGACCCAAGAGAGCGAAAAAAAAAGTTGGAAATTTAACCGATTCTTAACTCAAAAGTTGTGTACCTTTTATGTAGTATAATTAACCCATTTAATAATTATTTACAAATTAATTTTTTTTTGTTTTGAATATTACGAGAGGATTGTAGAGGTGAGGATTTGAATCCTTAATTAAGTGTGTGCGAAACTAAATAGAATGCCACTAGACTACAAGGTCTTGACTATTTAAAAATTCACTTGCTAAGTTGTTAAATGACTATTAAACTAACATGAAATTTGTTAAGAAGATAGATAAGACTCATGTTAAGGAGATAAATGGCTTACATAGAGGAAATCTAATAAAAGCAGCCCCTATTAGGAGGGCAGCTTTTGTTAGATTTCCGCCACGTAAGTCATAAGGCTCCTTAACAGGAGATAGATAAGGCTCTGTAGCCGGACCGAACTAACACACCTCACTACAAAAAATCATGGCTTTAGAAATGGATTTTTCGGTTCTTGAAACTATGAAATCCGTTCCTACAAGTTACTAAGAACGGGATTATTTTGGATAGAAATTCCGTTACTTTTCTAGTGGTGACTGATGGTATCGTAACCGAAATTCCGTTGGCAATCATTTCAAACCGAAAATCCGTTTGTAATCAAGAACAGAAATTCCATTCCAAATACTTTACCTTCATCCACAGAAATTCCGTAGCTGAAAGCATTTACAATTGCAAACGGAATTTCGATAAAAAAACCATTTGCGTACATAATTTCAGTTTGAAATTCCACTAATAGAATTTTGTTGCTAAAATCGTAGAGCATTACCAACGGATTTTTAGTAGATAAAATCAAAAATCATTAGCTATGGACGGAACTGGTGTTCGCTCAAGACTGACACCCACGGAACCATCACTGAACCGATTTTAGTTCGGTCGGTTTGGTTTAAAAACGGTTTAGATTTTCTATCTTTAAATTGTTTTTAGTTTTAGACAATCACAAATTTTAAAGAAGCATCTCGTTGGAGTTGGACCCTAAGAAGGAAATAAAAATACTTAAGGGTAAAATAGACCATTTGACAATATAGCCAACTCATCCAACACTTGAAATATCAATCTGAATGACTTTCTTTAAATAATTGAAAACTACCATCAATATTTTGTGGGTTTTCCATGTGGGACTTGGGTCTTCCTATTTCTCTTACTCAAAATGTATTTCTATTATTATTGTGTGGCTTATAAGTTTCTTTAGATTTGATGTAAGATTTCTGGGTTTGTCTTCTGGTTGGTTTTTTTTCGTTCAATTGCTGAGTTTCCTTTGGTTTTGTGGTTTCAATTTGGGTTATCAGTGGTTTGGCATGCTTCGGTTCGACTTGGTCCGATTTAACTTGATTTACACCCTCCAACCCGCCAATCAAACCGATCTGATTACATCCTGTCACAAACTGACCGAACCGAAATGAAAAATCGGCAAAACTGACCAACTCGCTCCGGTTTGGTTCGGTTCATTAAGTTAACTTGGTTGACTCTGTTAAAATGTCTACTCCTAATTTTCACATATTATCTGACAATTGAAAATTTGGTTGAAGGTTATCCAATAAAGAATCAATTCGTGTTTTGTGAAAGGAAAAAATAATTGGTTGAGAATGAGATAAGGGAAGAAAGGGAAAGTAGATAATTTAAGAATAATGAAGAAACTACATCAAGAATAAAAAAATAAAAAAGAAATCTAGTACACTAGTGACATCAGCAGCGATATCATCAGTGAGCTTACATGTCACACCAGTGGCGAGAAAATACAAAACCAGACAAACTTCTCTTATTATTAATATACATAGATTATTAAGTCCAGAATTACCAACAAAACATCAAAGCATTTTCACCAACGGTTCGAAACATCAAAGCACTTTCGCCAATGGAAAATTGGTTCCAGATAGGAATACGATTTTGCCAACTGAAAACTCGCCATTAATTACCAACGGAAAATATTTAGTTTATGAAACTTAGTAACAGAACCACCGTTGTTAAAAATAATGTCACATTTGGCAACAGAAAATCAGTTGGAAATGTGAATACACCTTCACTCACCAGTAACTTGTTGCTATTCGCTAAAGGATTCTGACATAAAAGTTTTCGCTGGTAATTTTGATACCAATTAGCTGTTTGTAAAAACGATGACGAATTTATTAATAGGAAATCGATTCCTTAATAACAAAGGAATTTTCTGTCGGCACAAATCTGTTTCTAATGCAACAATACCAACCGAAATTTAGTTTCTAAGTGATTTACATATCTATGCATAATATTAGAAATAGGGCATAATATTGATATTACTTGGAGGAATTTACTAAAGCAAACTCACTGGGGAGCTCTCAGTAGGGGCAAATGGAGAAACAGGATAAAATATGGGTAGCCCTGGGGTCAAACTGGATTAAAGTTAATGTTGATGCAGCGGTGAAGGTGGGAGAAAATATGATTGCTGTTGGGGCAGTAGGTAGAGATGAGAGGGGGAAGCTATTGGCCGCGTGCACGTATGTGGTTAATGGAGGCATGTCACATTTTCATGCGGAGTGTAGGGCAATGTTACGTGGACTACAACTCGCAGTGGAGTAGGAGTAGTCTAGAGTGATTTTCGAATCAGATGCAGTGAATGTAATTAAATGCTAAAAGAGCCTAAAACCAGAGCTTCTGAGGGTTTGTTAATTGTGCGAATTGCCTCTTTGTGTCAAGTGTTCGATGACTATAAGTTTTATGCTATCTCGAGAAATGCCAACAAAGTGGCCAATGAACTCGCTAGGCATTCTTTGGCTTGTAATCTATCTCAGACTTGGGTGGATCACCACCAGCTTTTATTGTTGATGCTCTTGTACTGGACTCAGGCAATTAATGGAAATGAAATTTTTTGGGCGCAAAAAAACAAAAAAAAAAAGAATTAATAACTAGATTTAAAAAGCCTACATATCATTTATGATTTACTTAAAATTTATTTATTTTTACTTATGTGGCAAGTTAAATTTAACAACTCTATTGTGGATGCTCTAATAACTCAACTAGTTTTTATATACGGCTCCGTTATGCTTTAATTGCATTATTAAATGTATGAGCTGCAATCATTTTATATTTTTAGTGGTTCAAATTGTGCTTTAGGGATAATTAAGGTGCACTCATACATTCCAAACAAGGGCTTATGTGTTCAAATCACACATAACCCTCTACTATCTCCCTTTTATAAAAAAGATACATATTTTATGTTTTTATGCATAAAATTTCTTAGAGTATCTTCAAGAGACTTTCTATTTATAAAGATGATCTTTTACAAAATAGAGAGTATACTTAAATTTAAAAGTAAAAATTTCAACTTCTTTGACATGCTCTTTTCTTTATAACTAGCCTATCTCCCATCGATGCATGGAAAAACAATAAGTGATTAAAGAAATAATGATAGGGTAATAAATTATTCAATAATCAGAGATAGCTATGTCATCGTCATGTAATAATTTTAATTGATTAATCGTGTTTGCACTATATAGCAAATTTGTGTATTTTAAGTGAATCATATTTTCATTATGTTATTTCTTACAGACTTTATGTTGAATTCGCTAAATCTTTATATTAACCGTTTTACATTTCTACTTTTACAAAGTGAATTAGTTATTACTTATTATATAAAAAATTATCTATTTTCATATAAAAAGAAAAATTTCTACTAATATCTCCCACCTCACTCAGCTACAGTGCCAGACCAAGAATAATAATTCTCCAATGTTGATTCAATCCTACCGTGAACACAAAAGTATAGATCGTACTCAACGATGCAAGGTGTAAGACTCCAATTGATTCAAAAAATATTGTATCAATCCTTGGTCATATGTTATCGTGAGTTACATATTTCTTACAAAAATAAAATAAAATAAAATAAAATAAAAAATAATGTGTAGAAAAATTGTATCGTCTTGCAACATTAAAGAGATTCCGGCCAAGAAAACTTTAAGAAAAGAAATAACTCAAACACATATCATTCCATAATTATTTCTTGATCTCATCTTGATCAAAAGCTTGGAACTTCTACGGTGAAACTTGGGGGTTCTAAAAAAAAGAAAAAAAAAAAAGATAATGTACAAAGTTTGGTGGTTTAACCTATATTGTTATTATATTTTTTAAAACTTATATCAACATATTATTCCCATTGGGCAATTTGAATTATGCTTCTAAGTGGTACTGCTATATATCTCTTGTTGCTATAAATGTCATATATCAATTAATTATCGTGTTCAAGAAATATATATCATTATTAATATTTAATAAGATAATTATATTGCCACTATAATTATTATTTATTATAACAGTTGCGCAAATGTGAGTAGTGGGTAGTTACCACTACTAACTAAATTAAAAAATGAAAAAAATAGTAATATAATTGAATTGGCATTTAAAAGTGGAATAATGGGGGTTTACAACTTATGCTTACATACATATATATATATATATATATGAAAACGCAAGAGCCGATAAAGGAAATGTTTTGGAAGTTAAAAATTCAAACACCCAATACATTTAAATCTAGTTGTGGGTAACAGAAATACATGGGAAGGGAAGAAAGAATAACGCGGGGAAATATTAAAACTCACATGGAAAATAAAAAATATTCTTAAATAGAAAATATGATAAAAGCAAAATAAATAAAATATCTACAATTGTTAGATAAAGGTGAAAAGTTGGTAGGCAAGAAGGAATAACATTAGAGGGAATATTAAAAGTCACATGGAAAATAAAAAATATTGTTAAATAGAAAATATGAGAAAAAACAAAGTAAATAAAATATCTACAATTGTTGGATAAACGTGAAAAGTGGGTTGGATAAAGGTAAAAAATGGGTGATTATAACTACTATTTAAATTAAAAATTTTAAAAACTAAAAAAATATATATAAGAGATTCTTGTATATTTTTAGACGGGAAAAAATACTGAAATCACTTCTCATTTTCTTATATATAGATAACTGTTTATTTTAAATTATTATTTATATTTATAGAAGGCAATGGCCAATCAAATTAGATGTATTTTTCTTTTTTTAAAAAAAGAAATGATTATTAAAGTATTTAGTTATTATTAAATAACTCATAGAGTTGAAATTGGGTCTTAATGCCTACTCTTTATTTTAAACTAGATATATACTTTTGGGTGTTTTGAACATTTTTAATGTTTTTATATCCTTAATATGTTCTAAACACCGAAGTAATTAACACTTGAACCATTGGGCAGCCTATCAGACAAGGTCGATGACATATAAAAACCACAGGAAACAGTTCGACCTAACCGGATATGACTGGAATCAAAAGTGTTAATTAGTTCAGCTAGTATATTTACAATATAAATTTAAATATATTTTTTTATTACTAGTTTTTGTACGTGCAACGTTTCATTTTTAGTTCAAATTCATATAGATATTGTTATACAGTGAGTGTAATTAATAATACATAAAACATTAATAATATTTGTTTTAATAATAAAATAAAATAAAGTAAAACACGTAATATATAGTATCTCTCTATAAATAAAATTCCAAATCTAAAGTAAATGGAGCATATTTTCACTTTAAAAAGTCAAAATTAAATTATAAAAAAGTCCGTCTAATTGCTCATTGAGCTTGCTCTTCGTTTCTAAAACATTTGATATATACAAATAGGAAGTAATTTTCATATATGAGGCCCCATATTCATATAAGTAAAATAAAATAATGTATGGTATAAAGAGAATACTTGACACAATAAACATATTTGATAAAATAAAATAAATTCTAGTATAAAGAAAAGACTTGAGAAAATAAACATATTAGAAACTAAATATAAAAGTTACAAGTATGCATCACTTCATTAAAAAAATAAGCATTTAGAATATTATCGTCCTAGTTACCGATCTGATTTACGGGGCAAAACTCACCACTATTATACCCACTTATTGTATAATTTTTTGGTCATTAAATCATAAGCCCAGAAAACGAAAAATAAGAAAACTACAAAAGATAGAAAAACGTAAAGATACATTACACACATTGTTAGAAAAATACATAAATATATAGATGAATACAGTGGTTTTGCACATATTTATTTTCAAAACTCATCCCAAAATAAAAACTCAAAAAAAAGGGAAAAAAGAAAAAAAAAGGTAAGCGTATAATTTTTTGGTCATTAAATCATAAGCCCAAAAAGCGAGAAAAAACACATCACAAAATAAAAACTCAAAAAAGAATAAAAAAAAGGTAGGCTCAGCAAACTTAAAAAAAATGGAAAAGAAAAATGTAGAAGTTTCCAACGGGGATAACAAACCTAAAGAGACAAAATAAAAAAATAAAAAAAGGAAAAAAGTCACTGTTGAATGAACAGTAATTTGGGAGGTTAGTTTTTTTTTTATGTAATAGTGATTAAAGGGTAAATTTCACAAAAGGTCTCCAATCTTTGTAAAAAGTAACAATTTCATTCCCAATTTTTTAAGACTGTAGGTCCTCAACCTTTCAATAAAAGAGTTCGAAGAGAGTTTATTTGAGTTTATTTGAGCTAATATTTATGTATTGCCTCTCTAAACTAAAGTGTCAAGTTAAACAGTCTTTTGGAAATACTCATATATCTCATTATTTTATGCAACTTGTTATTAGATCGGAAGAGCGTCGTCCCAAATAATTGTATTATTCTTTTTGAGTTGTCCCAAATATACCATCTTGTTTTTAATTTGATGAGTTATTTTTTACTCTTTTACCAAAATAATCTTATTTAATATATTTATTACTCCCTCCATCTCAAATATATAGTTGTCCTAAATATATATTATTGTTTCTACTTTAAGGAATTACTTTTTGCCATTTTAATAAAGTATCCTTATTTAAAATGCATAGTAATAACTATTTTTTTGAGAGAAATGTATAGTAATAATTAGTGTTTTAAAAAGCGTGAAGTAAGGAAAAGCGTAGACCTAGAACTTCAAGCATTGCGAGCTTAAGCGCGCCTAGGCGGCGCTTAAGCATTAAAAAAGCGTTTCTCATTTTTTTTATGTTTTTAATCAATCGAAAATTATTAAATAATTGAAATATGTATCTTAAATTAGAAAATAAATGTAAAATCATAAATATTATATCTACTTTATAATTCTAACAATTTTACGCTACAATTTTGATATTTTCAAAAGGTAAAAGATGGATAATTCCTACTTTATTACACATTTATAGGAATTAAGTATTACAAAATGATGTAATTTCAAAAATAAATAACATTTATCCCTTAAAATAAAAGCAAGAAAACACATTTCACATTTTTTACTAACAAAAAAACCACTTAAAATAAATAGGAAGAAGTATAAATACCAATTCTCCACTCGTGTGTATATGTGTATTGCGTATAATAATAGTATATAACTCAAATAGAGTCAATAAATATATTATAAATCCATACAACTTTGCTTAGAAAAATCCTTACAATGTTACAAATTCTAATAACATTATATATTAACACAATTGCTCTTGACTATTATTAAAAAAATAATATAATAATAACAATTTTTAAAGAAGTTTAGGGGCTGCAAAAATTCCAATTTGAAAAAGAAACTTAGTGGTATTGCTCTAACTTTTTGATTATCTCACATTGAAAATTTTATAAGAAGGCAACATGATTGGGACTTACAAATAAGTTGGGCCTTTTGTGCAATTGATTGTGTAAAGGAAATTTTGTGAACTTTGAGGTAAATTAATGATTGTCTTGTTTCTTAATATTTTTCTTTAAGTTTAAAAATTTTATTAACAAAATGAATAGCCATGTGCAGTTGAAAGGATCGACACCGTCTAGGAGTCAAAAAGCGCGTCTAGGCTTCATTAGGTGCTCCTAGGTGTCAAAAAGCCCGCCTAAGTGCGCTTAGACGGTCAACAATTTTTGTTGACTGTTTTTTCCCCGCTTATAGCCTAAACAAGTCGTAGGGGTGTCGCTTCACGTAGGTGCACTTTTAGAATACTGATAATAATTATTAGTTCCATTAAAGAAAGATATATTTGAAAAATCATAATCAGAATTTGCTTTTCTATTAACTTTTCTTAATTCTTGTGAAAAAGCAAAATGTACCGTATATTTTGGATGGATAGAGTAATAATAACTATTACACCCTCCATCCCATAAAGATAAAATTTTTTTTATTTTCATTAGAAGAAAGGTATAATTGTTTTTTCACGGAAAGATATTTATTTATTCACATTGTCATCAATGAAAGGCAAATAATAATAATAATAATAATAATATTGTAAAAAAAATAATAATAATGGAATACAATCACAGCAAATAATGGCGTGAGGTAGGGACAAAGCAAGCGATGCTAATGTGCGCCCTGGCCAGCTGGCCCATTGTATGTAAGAGCAAGATCCACGACACATTTCATGAATTTTGACCATGGGACACCAGTTGTCTCTATTATAGAGATACTCAGTGTATATAGTACATTCTTCTCTACTAATCTGTAATATAACCCTACATATGGGTCCAGGAACTCGACTGGACCAATCAATTCAACTAGAAAAACCTGAAACTGGTCTAGTTCACTGAAAAACTGGTGATTTAGGAACCGGATCGGAAACTGGAAAGATCCGGTTGATCCGGTAAAAAAGGAAAAAATCGGAAAAAATTAATTATTATTAATAAAATGTCTAAAATTTATTTTTTATTATTTATTTATTAAACATTGGTTGAATCTCGGTTCAACTCTAGTTCGATTTTTTAACCCTTGAATGTTGAATCATTGCCTTTCCTGAATCAATGTATTTTTTGAACATTCATAAATATATACTATCACACACTAATATTCATAAGATAAATATTTCATTAATTTTTCTTGTTCTTTTTATTTCTGAAAAATGGTATCTATGCACCAATTTTTCTTACCAATTAGCTTTTTTCATTAATTTGTTCGGAGGAGGACGAATTTGGTTGGCGAAATAGAACCCATCTTCTTTGACGACCCATAGGCATACATTGCCATCATTTTTTTCATCAGCTCCACAGTCACGGAAAATATTGTAATTAAAAATATCGAGATCTTTTTGTCTTAAATCCCAGTTGAAACGGCAATGGAAACGAGTAGCTCCGAAAATATTTACTCGAAAATTCCAATGAAAATCATCATTATTGTAAAGTGTGTGATTTCCCAAATCATCATCTTTAGAGGCACAGTGGAGTAACAATGGAGGTTTATCGTTTGGGAGGTTACTAACTATATGAACCTCAAATCCTGCGGGATATATTAAGCCGACTGTACAAATAAGGTTGAAAGGTAGTAGAAGTAAAGAGTAGAAGATAATCTTTGTAATCATTTTGAGATATTTTACCTTTATTTGATATTTCCTTTTAGAAACTCACAACATTTTTATAGGGTGTATATATTTGAATTGAGTTTGATTTTAATTTAATTGTGATTGGATAATTAAATGAAGTATATTTAATGATACTTGCCATGCAATTAATTTGGTGAATTGGAAAGGTCTCAACATTTTTACCTGGGAAAAATGATCGAGTTTCGATCTAATATCATATGTTATGGTACCATATGGTGTCATATGACCATGTGGCGTGTATTGAGACATGTCATATAAGAAACTACAACAATATAGTGTGCATCGATGTACGCCACATATCTATATATGGTGCCATACATATTTTATATCATTTTTAAAAAAAGCTCCCCTGTCTCATCTCTTCACGAAGATTATCCACTAGTTATTTTTATATAGACGAGAGCATTTGCATTGGTAATGTTAAATTATGTTGTTAGTGAATTTGTTAGTTAACAATTCAAAAAATTAGCTCTTCCGATCTTGCTAAGAAAGTTGTTAAAAAAATCATTTCTGGTTGGCTATTAAAGTTTTAACAACTTTGCTAGAATTTAATGTTTTTAAAAAAAATATTATTTATTTAATAAAGTTTGACTAATAACTTTTGAAAATAATGGAGCCTCTTTAGATTTGAGTAGATTTTAATGATTCTATTTAACACATCTAATATGTCACTTCAATAGTTGTTAAATTTAACTTGTATATGTGGCATTTAATAACAATTTAAAATGTATTTTTTGCTTATATGGATAGCTAAATTTAGCGACACCAATATGAATGCTCTTAATGAATGATATTTAATATAGTTGGAATATTAAATTTTACTTGTATTACCCATATATGTCATTATATATCATCATTAATTGTTTAAAAATACTTTTAATGCATATATAATTGATGTAGAGTAATAACAAATACATTAGTTAGTTGTAACTCGGGTTTAGATTTTTGAGTCGAGTTACTTTCCAAAGAAAAAAATAAAAAATAATAACAATAATAATAATTAGGGATATATATGAAAATGAAAAATTAAGGATATACTCAATATGATAAGTGTACTACTTTTTTTTAATGGATGATAATATTATAATAAATTATCTTTGTGGAACGGAAGGAATATATTGGCACCATGAGTTTTGATATACGGTTACACTAGTAGGAAGATTGTAAGTTAGAGAATTTTTTGATAGTAGTGTTGATGAGTAAATAATAAGTATATAATCGGAAAATTGTGTGATAAATTTATTTTCAAGTATATTAAATATTTTTTCTTATTTTGTGTGAAAATTAAAAGGGATATATCTTTTTGGAATGGATGGAGTATATTTTTAGTGGTTCCAAACGCTTACATACCAAGAAGTTTTGAGTTGAGATCATACCTAAAAGCATTCACATTGATAGTGATAAAAAGTAGGTTGTTAGTGCAGTTATTAGTTAACAGCTCAAAAAACAATTTACATTAATGATGTTAAAGTAGTTGTTAAAAGTATTTAATTTAACAAGTTATTAGTTTTATTGTTAAAGTTAACAATAAAATTAACACTTTATGTGGTATTATTTCTTCTTTTTTATTTTAATTAAATTGGGATTGACCCACTATTTGACCATTGAATTGATTATTAAATTTAACACTCTTAATTAAAATCAATAATGCTGCACAAATTAATAGTTAAATTTATCTTGTTTATATGTCATTTAACAATTACTAAAAATTTTATTTTGTACTTATGTGGATAGTTAATTTTAACACTATCAATGTGAATGCTTTTACCCTCTCTCCAATTTATCAAATATATATATATATTTATATCTTGTGCAAAAAACTTTTTATAGCTTCAAGAGACTCTCTCTGTCTTTTTTTTTTGTAATAAAATAGAGTATCTTTAAATTTAATGAGTAAAAATTTCAACCTTCTCTCACATGCTCTCTTCTTTGTAACTCTTTATTTTAAATTATTATTATTTATAAATTTGGAAGGCAATGGCCAATCAAATCATATTTATTTTTCTTAAAAAAGAAATGATTATTAAAGTAAAAAGTATTTAGTCATTAAATTAGAAAGAGTTGATCTGACCCTACAGGGTCACACTGTACTATTTATTTTAAATTAAAATAGTAAGAAGAGAGGTTGTTTGACCTAATTTTTAAGGATCATCTCCCTAAAATAAAGAGTGTCAAGTTAAGCGGTCTCTTGTAAATGCTCTTATACAAGTCATTATTTATGCAACTTGCTATTAGTTACTCACTCTGTCCAAGAAAGATATTCTTTGTTTCATTTTTTATTCATCGCAAATTATATTATTCTTTCCTAAGTTAATTTTTTAGCTTTCTAATATACCATCATTTATTATGCATAGTAATTAACAACAAATAACAATTAAAGTGAAATATTAAATAAATTAAATGATATATTAGGATATATACTGTTAAATTGTACATTTCTAATATGCTAATTATATCTACACCACTCATTTTAATAAATACACCATATTTTTATTAATGTAAACATCCCTAATCTTTGATTCTTATAGTATTTAAACCCCTAAAAGTTTCTGCTACTTTTTTTCTCTAACTTTTAGTTTAATTATCCCCTCATGTTCTTAATGATTTAAAAGATTTTGATTATGTATACCTTAAATTCATATGAAAATATGTAGTTATGTACAATTAGATATTGCATTTTTTTATTTAAAAATCTTAAGCAATTCTTACAATAAAATTTTTAGAATCAAGATATCATTCGATACAAAACGTCATGATAATAAGATGTAAAATAAAAATATGACAAAAATAAGTAAATGATGTAACTATAAAGAATTAAAAATATAATGATGGGTATAATTAAAATGTGGTATGATTAGTCATAGATGTGATGTCGGTATAACCACCATTTCCAATAACATTAAATAATGTTTTCTTAATCTATGTGAGAAATGAAATGGGAATATCTTTGTGAGACGGAGGAAGTATTACTTTTTATCCAGAATAATTATCTCGTCAAAAATTTTAGTTAGTGTACTTTAAAAATGGGAAAAATTTTAAGTAATTGGATTTTAATCGAGACTGGATAATTACATTAGGTGTGTTTAATAATAAGGCCATTGCAATTAATTTGGTGAATTGTGAAGGTCATGGTCACATTCCCCCCCCCCCCCCGTAATATTATTAGAAGTGTGATTGTATAGGTGGGGAATTGAATCCTGTATCTAAGGGTGTGAAAAATCAACTTAAATGTCATTAAACTACAAGTAGTATTTTATAGGTGGGGAATTTAATCCTTTATCTAGGGGTGTGAAAAATCAAATTAGATGTCATTAAACTACATGTGTATGTGTTGATCAAGGGTGTGAAAAATTAAGGGGGATCATGGTCATTATTTGATATGCCCATAGCATTTTTCATTTTATTTATTTGTTTATTTATTATTTTTTTTTTTTGGGAACTTGTAAATATATTCTTCATACATATTCATCATGTCATACAGAAGAGGCCTCAATAAATGGAGGTGCCTTGTTCCAATATACGAGGCCTCAATAAATGGAGGTGCCTTGTTCCAACATTATGGTATAGAAAATGGAATTTCTAGCAAGTTGATGTGCCACAGTTCGCTCGACGTTTTTCCCGATGCACGAGAAGCCCCTGTTTTCTCAAAAGCAAAAGCTTAGGACATGTTCTGTTTTTATTTTTAGAAGTCATTTTGAGTCTTGTTTTTCAAGGGCAAATATTAAGTAAAATAAGGATTTCATTTTCCTTGTTTTGAGCATTTTCAAAATTTTAAACTGAAAAGCTCAAAATGACAAAATAGCATTTATCTTGTTTTGAGCTTTTCAGTTTAAAATTTTAAAAATACTCAAAATAAGGGAAATGAAATCCTTCTTTTACTTAATAATTACTCTTAAAAGATAAGACTCAAAATGAATTCAAAAAATATAAACAGAACATGCCCTTAGATTCCTGGATAATGCTACCGAACTCCGAATGATCTGTTTTCCTTGTACGAATAGCATCAGAGACTATCTTTGCATCCACCTTAAGAAGAACATAATGCAAAGTTTGTACCCATCGTAATGCTATCGCCCCCGTTCCTTCACACTAAATACGCCTGGCTTACAATATCGAATAAAATTCCCATGAGCATCCCTAAGAACCATACCATATTCAGTAGCGTCGACATTGCACTTAGTGAATCCCAGTGGTGTATCCAGTCATCCATGATAAGACCAGCTGATCATTAGCCTATCCACTGGTGTCATCGTTTCCTTCACCGCCAACCAGTCATAGAGCAAGTTAAGAGCATAGTACACAGGTAAGCGAGGAGATGCCCGACCAAAGCTTCAAATTACGTTGCTTCCGCATATATACCCCATAGTACCGTGCATGTTTTCTGATATTGCACATTATTTCCAGTCGACAAAATGGTAAACAGCCACTGAGATGCCTGCATCGCGGCCTGTTCTACCATGTTTACATTAGCCAAAAGCCAAATTCAGTGGCGGGGGGGAGCAATATTTCAATTCTAGTACGTATGTGGAACAATAAATAGATATCTCTATCTATGCATGTACCCGTTTTAATTAATGTTGCTTGACTTGCTAAAATATTTTGTTACGTTGGACAAAAGCTTAATTCGGTGAGGGTGACCAACAGTGGCACCTAGGAGTGGGCAATCGGTCATCCGGAACCGGAATCAAACGGGCCAAAATCGGTTCCTAGTTAATTGTAAGCCGGCGAACCGAAACGGAACGGAACTCATTCAGTTTGGTTAGCTGGTGTAGGCAGTTTAACCGCCTTTTTCGGTGGTTTTTTCCCAAAACCGGCCAGCTGGTACACTCGAAAAGTCGATTTCTTTTTTTTTTTTTTATTTTTAAAACCAACTGAACCATTCGGTTGGTTTACTGGCCCAGCTTGGTTGGACCGGTTTTTTGCCCACTTCTAGGGGCATGGGATGAGATGGTAAATCTCCATAAATGATCTAAAACTAGACTTTTGGTACGGTAATGTTATCAAACAGTGATGTGTCATAATATTAATCACTGATGTGATGACATACCACCCCACAAATTACATAAGTAGTTGAAATTATGTCACACCATGTGCTTTGTGTCGTAACGTTACTAGATGTTTGATGTTAGATCATTTATAGATAAATCTCATAGTGTTATCATTAGATTTAAGAAATATAGATATTAATGTACGAAATAACGTAAAAACTTTACTGAAATAAAACATTTCTAAACACGATATAAAATGAGATACTTGAAACATTCCGAAATAGGATAGATAGCAGAACCGTTAAAAAGTTCAACATTTTATTTACTCATTAAGAGACATATCACATTGTGTGAATTTCGTAAATTTCCTTTGTGAAAGACTTTTCATCACCAACCAATTTTTTTCACCAGATCATTAGCAGGAGGAAGTTTAGTTCCAAAATAGAATCCATCTGCCTTTACAGCCCACAGGCAATGAAAGTCATTGCTGGTCGATGCGTCAGGTGGACACTGTGTAATAATTGTTTTATTAAAAACTTCAAAACTTTTATCCTTTGTCCCCCACCAGAAATGGCAGAAGTACATCGTACTTGTCCAGAAGTTCTCGTGAAATTTCCAATTAAACTCGTTATCTGGATAAAGTGTGTGATTTCCAAGCTCATCATCTTTGGAGGCACAGTGGAGTGTTAAAGGAGTTGTACCTTTCGGAAGATTACTAACAACACGAACATCAACTTTTGATGTCAGGAAAGCCGCATTCTGAATTACAAGCTCAGATGATAGTATTAGTATAGAGCAAAAAATGGCTTTTGTGATTAGGGACATTTTGGAACTGGTATGTTTATTTTGTGTAAATTGGCTCCTTTTATAGGGAGTCTTTCTACAGAACAGGCCAATGCTCGGTTTTGTTAAATACAGTTATAAAATACAAGAAATCAAAAGTGGTTTCTAAAACCAATAGTGAAATCACCAATGGTTTCTTGCATCTTATAACTATATATATTGATACATTAACAGAACCAATCATTAGTTCTTTAGAAATTTTGCCTTTCATAGTGCCTTATTCTTGTAACTTTAAATATCCTAGTCAACTTTCATTTTACTGAGTTCAAAAAAAAAAATCCAGCCACATAATTTCACTGTTCTATTCATTAAATGATTAAAATCTAGGTATCATCAATATCTGGGTTGTTTTTTTTACGGGAATATCTGAGTGGTTCATAATTTAGATTACAATAAATTTTATACTTCTTCAATCTGAATTATTTGATCCACTTTACTTTTTCGTGTTCTTAATTTTCCCTTACTTAATGATGACTAATCTTTAAATTTATAGTTGCAACTGTAAAACATTAAAAAAGAGTATATCTTTATAAAGTAACATAAAATAAAAATTTTAATATGCAACATGGATATATAATTGGAAGAAACACACAAAAAAAAAAGGAAAAATAGACTATATAAATGAGACAGGAAGAGTACAAATCTGGTCTCTGTCCTCAGTTAAGATGTCAATGGATTTCATTAAAATTATCGATGCCCATATGATTGATATTTGGAATTTAATGAATTACAGTAATAAATCCAAAATCCTCACTTATTTATGGATTTTAATATATTTCATTAAATTAAGGGTGTGTTAGATTACAAACATAGAATTTTCCTAGAAAGAAAATATTTTCCTATCAATTAAACTACCGGTAATTGAATTCTATAAAAAATAAATCACAACGTGTTTAATTGAAAGTGAAATTCTCGAGAAATAGTATGAATTACCTAGAAAACAAAAAAACCTACACTCCCCATAGGAAAATGTTTTCCTTGTTTTCAATGAAATAAGGTCACGTGATGAAAAATTAGAAAATGTTTTTCATAGAAAGAAATGTCAATCAAACACCACAAAAGTAAAAAGGGGGTCCTATTTTTCATGGAAAATCATTGTCAATCAAACACACTATAAATGATATATTTCTATAGAATTTAGGTTAAAAATTGTGCACTATGAATTCTTTCTAGGAGTTGTACTATTTGAACAAAAGTTCATACAAAAATTCTAACAAAACAGGCACATGGTACAATATTTTTTTTTTCAACATATCACATTACTTTTACATCAACACTAATCACACATGACACATGTCCATTTTGTCTAACTTTTTGTTCCTTATTTTGTCTAACTAAAATTATTCTTCTTTGTAGTGGGGCAGACAAAGAGGGTCCTCAGAAGGTACTTCATGGACGAGCTCGAATCGGCTTTGTTCTCCACAATTCGCACTCTTTGCTAAGCATAGCTGAAAGTTTCTTGTTGAGCCGCATTCTTTTTTTGCAAGGATTTTTGAAGAGCAAATCTGTACCCTAAAATTATGTTAAAATCTCGCATATTCTATAGAATTTTGTCCAAGTCGACAAATGCATAAAAAATAGTATCATACTACATGTACTACTCTTTTTACAACTTTTTATAACTTGTACACATTGCAAAAATTTATTAATTCCGGCACAAATATCATGCAAGATTTCACGGGATAATTTTACATATGCAAGTTGTAAAATAGGTAGTAGAAATAGTAATATATAAAGATTTATCCTAAAAAATAATAAAGTTTTTTTGAAAAAAAAAGGTTCACCATAACTAGAATTTAGTATATCCCACTTGGACAGGGATGACAATGGATCGGATAGGTACCGCTCTATTTTGCTCTATGAAAGATTTACAAAATCATGATCTGCTCCATGATCTACGACTTATGGATCGGAGCAGATCGGATCGGATCAGATCAAGGTTGTGATCCACCATCCGTTCCACAAAACTTGTTTTTTAACACCATACATTATACTACTCTAATCTTCTAACTTAGTTTTCACATCATATAGTACACTACAATCTATTTTAACAGTAAAATAAAATTAAATCGATATCAAATATTAACTATCAACCAAGTTAAATCATCGTTTAATAGATATAAAGTAAAATCCATAAGCCCATAAGCCACAAGTCACATCTATTAATATTTAAATCAAGAGTATAGACACCGCAATTTTCCCGCCCTTTTTCCGTGGTGTTTGTAGATACCGCACGCTTGTGGTAAATTGTAGCTTACCCCAGGTTTTCCTTATATGTTATTTATTATTTTCCTATTTAGACGCTTGCAAATTAGGTATTCAGTTTTCCTTATATGTTATAATTTTTTAGACGCTTATTTTCGACGTTTCCTATCTTAGACGTCTACAAATTGGGGATTCCTTTTGTCCAGCTTCAAATCTTCTCTCCTTATCTACTCCAAATCTTTTTCATTCTTTCAAATTACATTTTGCATATTCAAATCCGTGTATGGATTAGGTTCTTTAAATTATCTGATATATTCGTAATATATTAAATTTCTAAACAGTTGGTGAATCATTTCCCCCACTTTATTATTATGTTTCAAATATATGTGCTTTATATTTTTTAAGTACAATATTGGAAAAATAATCAATACAGTAATGAACATACAATAGACACCACCTAAATTAGTATGTCCTTTCAAAAGAGCATGTCCACTTCTTTTAGTATCCCAATTTGTTTTTCATGCAAATGACTATTATTAGCTAGGGTGTGGTTGATTGCAAAAATTTTCTATCTAAATTCCAACTTTTGAGCTTTTAATTCGCAAGTAGAAATAAAATTTAAATTCCATGGTACAATCTTGCAATCTTAGTAAGCATAGTTTTTTCTATTTTTTCTAGAAAACAATTCCCACCTCCCTTTGAAAATATCGACATCTTATTTTTAGTTATCTATTTATTTATACGTTATGGACAAATTATATTGGGATGATTTTTCTCAATAATTCACCTCTTGGTTATTTTTTCTTATCATGTTCTGAATGATTATTTGTTTTCTTTACGATGTCTTATTTTTAGACACTGCTTTATTTATATGACAATAACAAATTAGATTGTGATACTCTTTATTAATAATTCACCTTCCATGGAACAATAATTTTTTTTATGGCCACCCAAATTATTCCAATTGAATTAGCTTAGATTAATTAAATAAATAATAAATAATAAAAAATCTAAAATTCAGTGTAAAAGAATAAAACATGGTCCGAAAGATTGGAGACTACACCGAGTCAGCCGAATGGGGAACATGTTAATCATACTAAATTATATTGATTCATTTAACATTATAGATGAATTCGTGAAAATAAAATCCATTTCCAGCCAAAAGCAAATTCCTATTGCAACATTTAATACTAATTTTTAGGACATAAAAACTATTTTGTAGCCTAAATACGTATTGAGTACTTTAGGTTTGAAGTAACTATATTTTTCTTCATCTATTATTTTCATGAGATGTTAATAAACTTCATCTATTATGTTACTTTATACTGAAATATTTTTGTTGTCGTAACAAGTATTTATTGGCTCTTATTTTCTATTTTAATTGCCTTAGCGAATCATTCTGCAAGATTATATTTTCTCTATTCTGACTTTAGACAATATCCTTATTTTATTTCTGTATGTCAATTAATCATACCATTTATGATTTTTTTTTTGTAAGCATCATTTATATCTCACCGATGAGATCAATGGGTTATATATATTAATACATTAGGAATTGAATACATACAAATAAGAAAATTACATAATTATCAAGAAATTTTTATTTGTCAATACAATTTTCTTATTTTTCTATGTGATCTTGCTTTAATTAATGTTGAAACCTACTCCTTTTGGCTAAACAATCAGCGTGGGTGGCAAAAACTATTTTTTGTGAGTTCGTATGTGCGTGTTACACAATCTAAACACAGGCATAGATGTTTGATGGTTTTGTGTCATTTGAGTCCTTGGCTTTTACTACAAAATACTAATTTGCATGAACGGAATACTTGGAATGACATTGTGTAGATTAGATGATTATTCAAGATGAAATATTTCACATCTCTTTTTTAACTTTATATTATAATCTTTATCCATTCTTCTACCCGTGCATCACACAGGTGCTACACTAGTCATAACTAAAAAGTAATCTCAACAGTTAATAGTTAACATGACAAATTGGTAACATCCAAAATAACTCATCAAGTCATCACCCTTGCACAAAACAGTTAGACAAACACAAGAAAATTTTCTTCTTCAAATCTTCATTTCTCAAAAGTCAAGACTCAAAAGTCGAGAGTGTTAGCATAAGTATTATAATTTATGTAAGATTGCTTTCAAAAAAAGAAGACAAAAATATTACATGAAGCAAAGAAAAATTTAGAACATATTTAGGGTTCAAAACTGATTTTGGGCTGGTTGACTTTGGCTGGTGACTTGAGACTTTTCTGAATCTGCTGTTTTTTTAATTAAACGGATTGGATTGGTCGAACCGACCCTGATCCGATCCGATCCGATCCGCGATCCTTTGGCGGATTACAAATCCTACCACAATTTGCTCCATTAATCCATGGATCGGGAATTTTTTTCTCAAACAGATCGGGTATCTGTCGGATTTGGAGCGTATCGAGTTTTTATGCCATCTCTACACTTGGGCTTATTGAAACCCATTAGAAGATTTTAATAAATTTCATACTCTATATAAAATGTGGGATAATTGTAGTTGTCCAAAATAATATATATACATATATATTGAAAATCTTCAAGCACCTCCTGGAGGTGCTGTTACAGTACTTTCTACACCATGTGGCATGCATTGATGCACGTCACCTGTATTTTAAATTTATGTGACGTGTATCAATACATACCGCGTGGGGTAGGAGGTAATGTAACAGCACCTTCGAGAAATGTTTGAACATTACCTATATATATAAAATAAAAAATTGTAGCTATCCAACATAGCTGTACAAAATAGTTGTCTACAATGAGTTGGTATATTTGTATATTACACAATTGCCTTTAACTTATGCAGAGAAAGAATATATTTCCATTATTACAATCATGCCATTTCATTTTTTCACTATTCGGTTAATTTTTTTAGAAAATGACGGTTATACCTTCAACTTTTGAATTTTAAAAAATAAAATATTTAAAAATAATAAGAAATTAAAAAAAAAAAAGAAAACCCACCCCACCCCTCCCCCACCCTACCCCACCCCACCCAGCCCCATTCCTCTCATGAAGCTGCCGAAAACGGCAGCATTTTACTGACGTTTCCGGCAGCAGGAATTGGGGGATGAATCTCCCCTTTCCGACAACAAATTGGGGGGATTCACCCCCACAAAATACTGCCAAAAATGGCAGCAGAGGCTGCTATTCTGGCAACATTTTTGCTGCTGCTGTTTCTAGTAGCAAAAGGGAGGTTCACCCCCCCAATTTCTGCTGCCGTTAAATAATGCCAGAAATGGCAGCTTCTACTACCATTTTTGGAAGTATTTTGAGGGGAGGGGAGGGGAGGGGAGGGGAGGGTGCACCCCCCATTTCCGGCAGCAAAAGGATTCATCCCCCAATTTCTGCTGCCGTCTTTTGTTTGGGGGGTTGAATCCCTCCTTTCCGACAGCATTTTGCCGCCAGAAAAGGGGGATTCACCCCTCCTAATTTTTGCTACCAGAAACGGCAGCAAAGCCGTTTTCGGTAGCTTCATGAGAGGGAGGGGCTGTGTGGGGTAGGGGGAAGGGTGGTTTTCTTTTTTTTTTTTTTTGAATTTCTTATTATTTTTAAATATTTTATTTTTTTAAATTCAAAAGTTGAGGGTATTACCTTCATTTACTAAAAAAATTGACCGAATAGTGAAAAAAAGGGACCTATCGTGAGTATTTATAAAAGGTTGGGGACCGAAGAGAGTCTTAAAAAAGGTTGGAGACGAAATCGATTCTTAACCCAAGAGTTGTGGACCTTTTGTGAAATTAACCCTTTACAATATTTAGTAGTTATTTGAGTAGAATTTTAAGAGGGGACCTTGATTAGAGACATAATATGCTAATCATTAATGAATGCTGGAGAATAAAATATTTGTGAAAAAAATTGGGGACTTAAATACAAAAAGTAGTAAAGATGAAGCATGGTTAGTAAAATTAAGATGGTGGTGTGGCTATAAAATTACGATGTTGCTGTGGCTATAAAAAACTGTACAATATAAACAACAATTAGATTAGACCTGTAGCGCGGTTCTAAAATATGTTATGGAATAAATACTACATTGAAAAATTATAAAATAAAATCTATTTCAACCAATGAGACCTTGGCCTATTTGTTCAGGTGTCAAGGCTGAGCTTCTTAGAGTCCCAAGTTCAATTCCTTCTATATAGGGTTTGTCTACATAATAATTTAATTATTACATGCAAGGATAATATCGCAAAAAATCAATATATAACAACTTAAACCTGTTAGTGTGGTTTCTTGAAGAGCTTATATATTTCGAAGTCCGTTAACCGAGATTATAGTGGAGTCCTAAATGTTGCAGGTAAAGAAAATTCTAGCTAGTCCGATCTCCACAATTCAATTGTCAACATAAATTACCAAAGCATATTTAGTAAGCTTGACCACTGAGAGATTGCATAAATGATTATTGGATATTTGACAAATAAAAAATAAATATATCATAATTGATGACAGTATGCAGCCATTTTTATAGGTCATTTCAGATTAATTAATCAGCGTTTGATTCTCATTCTAATTTTGTCATTTTTTCTCTGAAAGGGATTTTTTCTATCATTAGAATTTTTAACACTACTGATTTGATAAATAATTGATTATAATTTTAAGGGGAAGAAAATTTTGAGGAAAGAGGGAAAAGAAATGAGAGAATAACTAAAACATAAGAATAAGAATTTCGGAATTTCACTATATACCAATTTATTATGGAATCGCTGCGAGTTCCATTTATATAGAAAAACCGTCACAAGGTGTGTGGATTTCCTTTATTCCGTTTGTGGAGATCGGAAGAGCCCCGTAAAAGGGGAATATTCAAGTTACGACAAATCATTGTGCAAAAAAGAACATAATTTGATCGATCCACATAAGATGCAAGTAATTAAAATAAAATCATTCAAAAGTGCAAAGTCTACAATGGAATGAGCAACCGTATTCACAGTACATCGAATAAAATTGCATGTACCACTTTCCACATATGCAAAGAGTGACTTAATGTCACATAAAATTGATGCATGGGCTGAAATTCGACATATTTTTATCACCAATCATATTTTTTCACCAAACTTTGAGGAGGAATTTGGTTTCCAAAATAGAATCCGTCTGTCTTGACAACCCATAGGCAAATATTACCATTGATCTTATATTTGTCAGATATACATGTTGTTGAAATTAAATAATTGAAGACTTCAAAGGCTTTATCTTTTGAACCCCATCGAAAACGGCAGAAGAACATTGTGGTTGAAAAGAAGTTCATTCTGAAATGCCAATTGAAATCGTCATTTGCAGAAAGTGTGTGATTTCCAAGATCATCGTCTTTGGAGGCACAATGGATTAAGAAAGGAGATGCGCCTTTTGGAAGGTTACTAAGAACATGAACGTCATATCCTGCAGTAACTTGCACACTTGCTGTCTGAATTATAAGGTTGAATGATAGTACAAGTAAAGAGCAAAAGATAATTTTCTTTGTAAATATGGGAGACATTGTGGAGCTGATATATGTTTATTTAGTGTTTTATTCTGGTTAAATTGACCTATTTATATTGTTCTATGGTAAATGTTGTCATTGATTTTTAGATTTTAATAACGGACTTTGAAATTCATAAAATCTATTAAATTCTAAAAAAGGCATCCTTATTATTATTTCATCAAATACGATGTCCTCAATTCTAGAAAAGATTTTACACCCTCCGTCTAAAAAAGATATATAGTCGAATATTCTATTTTCATCCGTCTTGAAAATATAGTCCAGTTGTTATAACGGGTTTGTAATTAATTTTTCCTTTCCATATTTGTCTCTAGTTAATTAACCACTTAAAATATCTAGATACCAAACTTCAAGGGGAAAATGAGTTAACCAATTTTTTTGACATAATATTCATGGTGTTTATAGAATTCTAATTGAAAAAATTTGAATAATTGTACTCATCCATATATATATATATATTAAATGACAGCTTGTTTGGCGCAATTGCAATTTCATCTGGCTTAATTAGAAAATCTTTCCTACCTTAAGCTCTATCTGGCACAATTACGTATAACACCACACCACACCAGCTGTTACTTTTAAAAAAAAAATTATTACAAATATAATAGTGAAGGACTCATGACTTGCATATTAAAATTAACATGTTTTTAAACCATTATACCAACTCTTTTGTTTGTTAATAATCTTTATTCATATATTACTATTTTCACGTGTTTTCACTCAAAAAAATATTAAATTGTTAATAATTGTTTGTCTGCAGCGTCTCTAAATTTATAAATATACAAAATTGGATTTATAGAAGAAATAAAGAATTAATTTAATTAATGTTATCATTTTATATGAAAAGTAAAATTGACAAAAGGCATTCCCCGATCTAGTTGGATTTCTGAATAAATATGAATGTGAATATTTTTCTTTCTATTTTATTTGAATATTAATTAACTTCTTCTAATATTGATTAGCTCAATTGAGAAGAAGAACATTATTTTGTTTTGCTATCTTCAAGTTTATCTTCTCGAGATTTAAAAATTTTTACAAAAATCACGCTTTGTTTTTGGCCTATAGTTATGAAATGAATAAATTATTGTATGTAAAATGTTTATCCCTTTAAAGAAAAACAATCATAATTATTAACATTCATAGTGGGGAAATATTAGGAAAAAATTACAATTATAATTTTAATTAATCTAAACTAACGATATATATGTTTAATTAATTAAATATTAAATTTAATTAAGACAAATTATAAAAAAAAATAAAAGTTCTTAAATGAGATTTATTATCTGATGAATATGAGTTATCAAGTAAATTCCTCATTCATATTTATTTCTATTATTTTTTTACTATTTGACGAATACAGGTTATCAAATATGTTCTTATTCATATTAATTAATTTTCATTGTTTTATGAATTACAAACTACAATATTTTTGCTAAAAAAAATATAAACTACAAATATTTTAATGATATCGACAATTATCTATCATTGCATAATCAAATTTATCTATAATTTAAACAATTAAATAATGATCAATATGTGTTAGTTATTAAATTAAATAGTGAATCTTATTTCAGAAAATTGGATGGAATAGGTAAAAGAGAATAAAAATAAAAAAAAATTAAGAATACCATATGAGTTACTGCTATAAGAAATAAAATATCGAAAAAAACCTTATTAATAGACTTTTTAGCGGGAAAACTGCGGTACTAAGATACCGCATACTAATATACTTATATATATATGTGCTATTTTTTAAAGATTACCACTACTATAAAAAAGTATAATAGGCGTCAGTTACAACAATGAATACGTGTCGGTTGTGACGTAGACGCCTATATAGGAGGCACTCATTCTCAAGGTATATGCGTCTGTTATTGGCCGACGCCAAAGTCAACAATAGGGATCAGTTATTCAATACAACCTATGCCTAAAGACAACAATAGGCGTCAGTTGTTAGATTACAACCGACGCCTATTGTAATCTTTAGGCATCGGTTGTGACCAAACTGCCGACGCCTATATTATTTAATTTTTTTTTTGTTTTAGGCCGGTTGTGATCAAACAACCGATGCCATTTGAATTTTTTTTTAAAAGCACCAGAAATATCTATTGTCATCCTGCGAAGCTAGAACAAGAAATGGACCAAATCCATCCAAATGTCTGGATGGTACGTCTAAAACCCCTTTTAAATATTCTAGTGTGGTACGTCTCCCATATATCCAACTCTGATATATATATATATATATCACGACCTATGTCAAGATATTCAAAAAATGAATTACTTCGATTTAGCGGGTTATTTTTTTCTCACTTATCGAATACATTGATATGTTGTTTGATTTTCTTAATTTATTTAACCAATAATACTTGTTAATTACATATTCATTCTCACAGCAATAATATTAATATATGTATAAATATATATATATATTTGAATATCTACCTAAATCATATATACCCATAACAATGTATACATATATATATATATATTTAACAAATATATACACACACGCATACATATATAACAATATATACAACAAAAAATATATTTAACAAAAAATCATAATTTAACAAATTAACAAAAAATCATATATAGCAAAAAATATATTTAACAATGTATACATATATACGCATCTTTACCAAATTTCATAAAAACCCTAAAAATCATAAATTCTAAATCCAAAATAAATATATCTTCACACAATAAAACCAATTTTCTCATTACAATGTATAACAAAAAATATATTTAACAAAAAATCATAATTTAACAAATTAACAAAGAATCATAGATAACAAAAAATATATTTAACAATTTATACATATATATCCATCTTTACCAAATTTCACAAATACCTTAAAAATCAGAATTTCTAAATCTAAAATAAATATCTCTTCACATAATAAAGCCAATTTTCTCATACAATCTATAACAAAAAATATATTTAACAAAAAATCATAAATTAACAAATTAACAAAAAATCATATATAACAAAAAATATATTTAACAATGTATACATATATACCAATCTTTACCAAATTTCAAAAAAACCCTAAAAATTATAATTTCTAAATCCAAAATAAATATATCTTCACTAACCAAGTAATGGACATGAAATTACCTTTGCAGATATGGAGAAAAAATATACAACGAATGCCGCTGCCTGCTGTCGCCCACCGCCGCCGCCGCCCCACCTTTAAGCTATACAAAAAAATTAGTGGCTATGAGATTTATGCAAAAATTACCGTGAAGATGGAAATGCTATGCAATATATACTAAGAAATGCAGAATTAATGCACTTCGCCAGCCACCACTTTGTTACCGCAGCCGCTCGCAGCCACCGCTTGGATAGAGGTGCTTTTGTGTAGATCTAGGGATATAGGGGTCGAAATATGGGAAGTAAATTTCAAAATGTGATTCAAGGCTGAAATTGGTCTTCAAAGTTGTTTTTAAGAGTAAATTTTGGTTGCAATTTCAGATGAAGGTCTTGCGCGCAGAACTTTCAACTTCGTCTGGTTCGCAAGGTAGAAGGAGGGGATAAAAAAAGGAGCATGGGCGTCGCCTTTTCCTAACACCTAGCAACCGACGCAAAATGTACTAAGGACATTTTGGCGTCGGTTCTTTATAAGAGCTGGCACCTATGGTACATGTATTAATTACAAGTTTGTCACCGCGTATTGTATGCGCGTTGTTTTTCCAAATAACCGATGTATATTCTCAATTTTTTTTATGTAATTCTGTGGTATTGTATATTTATTATTTGTTATACTAAAATAGCAATGTGATATTATAAATGAGTATTTGTATAAAATAAAATAAAGTATCACCTAATTAAAAATGTATGTGAGGAAACGAGTTATTATTCAGTAAAAATGGTAAGTCAGGAAGGTACTTTCTTATGAGTATGAAAATTTTTATGTAAACGGGTATCGAGTGAATATGGGTATATACATACCCATACGTATTACTAGACTGTTAACTCATAATATTAAATAAGTTAGATGATATAAACATAAAATATAGTAAAACATTAATCGAGTACATAAACAGGTAACTATTAATATATTATTAATACATTAATTTAATGTGTCAAATACTAATTCAAAACTATATATTTACTGATTTTTTATGCAAATACAATGACACGTATTTGTTCAATATTTTATTGTTCATTATTATTGAATTTTTTTAGAATTAAACTTCCCATGTAACGCATGAGTGGGATACTAGACTAATAGTTACTATAGTTGACTGTGATTCGGTTATTTGATTGTTAATTATTACAACTTTATATAGGTTGGACCTATGAATTTGAATGACGCGTTTGGAGGGGACTCAAAATTATAAACTTAGTTATGCAACTAAATTTATGCTCAATACTTAAACATTTTACTACAAATATTCAATGGTGATTTGTGATTCGCATATCTATTCTTAATTCTAGACAATGCAACTGGTATGTTGTACTTTATTTATGACATGCTGTTTAAAAAAACAAACTTACAAGTTAATTTTGATACAAATGTATACTATAACTCTAATGATTGTCATTATAAAATCATGTTACTTTTTTAAGAATTATATTTATTATTTGCTAGACTAAAATAACAATGTGATATAATGGGAAAACAAGGTGTTATCCAGTTAAAGAGTATGTTGAATGTACTTTTTTATATGTGTATGAAATTTTTTATCTGAACGGGTATTGGGCGAATACGGTATGTACATTACATGCTCGATACATGTTATTAAACTGTTAATAAATAATATTAAATAAGTTAAATGATTTAAAAGTAAAATATAGTAAAAGATTAATCGAGTACATAAAAAGGTAACTATTAATATGTTATTAATAAAATATTAATTTAACGCGTCAAGTACTAAAACAAAATTGTATATTTGCTGATTTCGTTATGCAAATCCAATGACGCGTATCTGTGCAATGCATGAGTGAGACTTTTTTCGATTCCACTGTGGCCAATGACATTGGTATTGTATGATATTTTTAGGTATCTTGGTATCCTGTCTTTTAAGAGATTTCGTTTGCTGTATTTAGTGATAATTATACTTTATTTTCATTTTCAACTTTTCATCTAAGGTAGGCATGTGTACAATATAAAATATAATATTATTTACTTTTACAATACTGCAATGCAATCATGCATAAATACATACATGAATAAAATAGGTTGTGCCATGTGAATTTTTTTGGGTTTTCTGTATGAGTTTAGTCCAATTAACTACATTATCTTTTTATATTTTGGCTAGCTGTCTTCACAACCCGAATTCTGCTATCAAAATTTATTATCAAGGTAAATTATATGAATCTTTTTTATTTTATCAATTATCCGAGATATTTTTTCATTTCTACTGTCACCAAGGAAAAAGGAAACATAAATTATGACAACATTAATTGTATCGAATGTCATTGAATTTTTACCTTACTTGCAAATGGATAAATGATATTTCGCTATCAATAATTAGATCAAGAACTTTAATTTAATAGGAATTATGTCTCTCCACTTTAATTATCAATAATTATATCACCAAAGTTATACGTAATTACAAGAAACTCACTTTGTTAAGGTTATATTATTACCTTATCATCATCAAATTATAATCTCAAATAATAAGAAAATGATTACTCTAAATGACACATTTTACTGAAGAGAAAAAGTAGAAAAATAATTTTAAGGTTCACAAAGCATTTAATGTCTATTTTGACATATAATTTTAAATAAATTTTAACCGATTGCCATGCATCGCAGAGACGGTCATGCTATTATTTCATCATATTCTAACAACAACTTCTACTAAAAATCTTTACAAATCTAAATTCTTGAATGCGATACGATACTCTAGAATTTTTGACCATCAGTTGAAGTTAAAGATCAGTATTTCTGGTATATTGTTACAGAATTTTTATCATTCCACTACATTGTGTTGTGGCACGAGACCTATAATCTCAAGACACGGAGATCACATCATTTAGGCAAAAATTCTATCTAGATCAGATGTAGTTGACAAATTTTTTTTGTAAGAAAGACTCTGATACTATTTGATCTAAGACTTTCTTTTACAATACAAATTACATTTGTAAATGTCATAATTTTTTATTCTTTTATGATATCAAGTATCTAAATTTTTATTAAACTACTTTTAATGTATGACTTTTTTACTAGATCTCTACCCGTTCTTCACACGGGTGAAAAATCTAGTTTCAATATTAATCTTACTTTAGTCATTGGTATTAATTTCAAATCATTAATTATGCATAATGGCTAAAATGAAATTAAAAATACACATAAAATTAAATATTCCAACCATAATACCTATCGATTCTTAATCCATCTAAAAATACCTAACGTTCTATTTTTGTGGGATGGAGGGAATAATTTTTAACAACTCCCACTAAATTTTGGCACTATCAATTACTAAAAGAGTAGTACTATTTATCACTAATAGTGACGATAATCGTCTTTAGGTGAAATCAAATGACAAATCCACAGCCAACATTTTGCTTGACTTATCATTTAATATATAGCAAGCATTAGTGAATTTGGTGGTGGACTTAAATGGATTTTTTATTTTAACTTAAAACTCACATAAATTTCAAGAAATTCCATTTAATTGTGTAATAAAATTAGAGAAACTCATAATCAGCCAAAATTCATAAAAGGCCAAATAAAGAAATGCTCTAAACGTGATAATCTTAATAATTTGAATTGTTATAGATCTTAAAATATTAGCGATTTAGATTATAACGAATTTCATTGCTTTTCTATATTCATTTAAATTTTAATCAATGAAATAATTATACTCTTGGTCTCTTCAATCACATGCCGATTTTAATAAATTGCAATCATTGGTTTTACTTATTTTTTCCCAAAAAAAAAAAAAAAGTTCACCAACAAAACAATTTTCCATCATAATCATTTGAATTATATCTAATCAATAAATATATGACCAAATAAACCAGCCATCGTAAAATTGGTCAAGACCACTCATGCAAACTCATACACTATACTTAATTTAGTAATATTCAACATCGATTGTGTTTTAAATCTTTACACCACTAACTTATTTCTATCATATTTTTATTATCATGACATATTGTATCGAATGATATCTTGATTTCTGAATTTCATAGCAGGAATTTTTCTAAAATTTTTGAATAAACAAAAAGGTAACATCTAATAATATACAACTACATATTTTCACATTATTAAAAAAAATACATATTTTCACATGATTTTAAATTGCATAAATCAAATTTTTAAATATATATGATCATTAAGAACATGAAAGTATTATAATTAAATCAAAGATTCAAAAAAAAAAATGTAGCAAAGTTTTTTTGGGGCATAAGTAATATAAAGAACAAAGATTAAGGATGTTCACATGATAAAAATGTAGTAAGTTTAGTAAAAAGAGTGGTGTAAATATAGCCTTTCAAAAATAAAAATTTCATGGAAAACTCAACTAAAATCCATTAAAATCCAACAAAATCCCAAAATCCCAAATCTATAACCTAAAATTATGTTAAAATCTCGCATATTCTACAGGATTTTGTTACCATCACGCCTTGTCATTTTGGCTGTTTTCTAGATGCTTTTTTCTAGATGTGTGGTGTGGCTCTAAAGTAGAGTTGTGCTATTTGAACAAAAGTCCATACAAAAATTTTAACAAAATTGACACATGGTATAATCCTATTTTTCAACACATCACATCACTTTTACATCAATACTAATCACACATGACACATGTCCATTTTTTTAAACTTTTTGTCCCTTATTTTGTCCAATTAGAATTATTCTCTAAAATATGTTATGAAATAAATAGTATGCTGAAAAATTATAAAATAAAACCTATTTACTTTTCTTATTGTCGTTTCATACTTTAATTGCTAGTTTCCTTGTTTGATTAATTACATTACATGCAAGGAGCCAAAAAAAAAGAAACCCCCCTTAAATTTGTTAGTATTGTTACTTGAAGAACTAGCTTATATTTTGAAGTCCGTCAACCGAGATTATAAGTGTTGACCACGTAGAGATTGCATATATAAATTATTATTGGATGTTTCTAAAATAAACAATAAATATATCATAATTAATGACATTAGGCAACCATTTTCATAGGTCACTTCAGATTAATGAGCGTTTGATTCTCATTCTAAATTTATCATTAGAAAATTTTAATAATACTTATTTGATAAATAATTGATTATAATTAAAAACTCAGTGTCCCTATACATACACGAATAAGAATGAGAGAATAACCAAAACATAAGAATAAGAATTTAGAATATCACTATATACCAATTTTCTATAGAGTCCACGCAAGTTCTGTTTATATAGAAATTGTCACTGTGTGTGTAAATTTCCTTTATACCGTTTGTCGAGTCCTTTTTTTTTTATTTTTTAAAAGGGAATATTTCTTATTATTCAACTCACAAGTCAAGTCATGACAAATTGCCGAGCTAAAAACGTACGGAATTTGATCACTCCACATACAATAAAATAAAAATAAATCATTCAAAAGCGAAGTTTGCAATAGATTGAGCAACTTTATTCGCATCATGTCGAATAATCAAATTAAGATGCAAGGACTGACTTAATGTCATGCAAAAATGATTCATGGGATTAAATTTGACATATATTTTTATCACCATTCGTATTTTTTCACCAAACTTTGAGGGGGAGGAGGAATTTGATCTGAAAAATAGAATCCGTCTGTCACGACAACCCTTAGGCAAATATTGCCATTGAGCTTGTGCTTGTCAAATTGACAGTTTATTGAAATTGGATAATTGAAGACTTGAAAGGCTTTATCCTTTGAATCCCATCGGAAATGGCAGAAGAACATTGTGGTTGAAAAGTAGTTCATTCTAAAATGCCAATTGAACTCGTTAGTCGTCATCTGTAGAAAGTGTGTGATTTCCAAGATCATCGTCTTTGGAAGCACAATGGATGAACAATGGAGGTGTGCCTTTCGGAAGGTTACTAACAACATGTTCATATCCTGCAGTAAATTGTATACTTGTGGTCTGAATTACAAGGTTGAATGATAGTACAAGTTAAGAGAAAAAAATGATTTTCTTTGTAAACATTGGAGACATTGTGTGGAGCTATGTTTATTTAGTGTTTTATTCTATTTAAATTGGCCTATTTATGTTGTTCTATTCTAAAATCTGTCATTGATTTTTAGATTTTAATAGTGGATTTTGAATTCATATAATTAATCTATTAACTAAATTCTAAAAATGCACCCAAAAAAAAATCTAAAAATGGCATCCTTATTATTGTTAGGTAATTCCACCAAATCTATTATCCTCAATATTATATTAAATTTTACTAACATTTAACAACTCTCACTAAATTTTGGCACCATCAATTACTGAAATAGTAGTGCTATTTATCATGATGAGTACCATTTTTATGTCGCATTAAATGACAAGTCTAATTAAATACGTCACATCTTCCCATATTTTGCTTGATTTATCATTTTAATTAATACCTAATCCCAGTGAATTTCATGGTGCACTTAAATGGATTTATGATTTTAACTTAAAATTCACATAAATTTCAAGAAATTCCATTTAATTCAATAATAAAATTAGAGAAAATGACAATTGGCCAAAAATTCACAAAAGACCAAAAGAAGACATGGTCTAAACGTGATAACCTTAATAATTTGAATTGTTATAGACATTAAAATATTAGCAATATATACTTTAAAAAAAAAATTAGCAATTTATAATGAAGTTCATTGATTTTCTATATTCAATTTAGATTAATCTAGGCGTCATCAATCTCATGCCAATTTTAATAAATAAATTGCAAGAATTAGTTTTCCATTTTTTCATTTGAAAAAAATTTACGTTCAATTTAATTTAACATCATAATCAATTGAGTTATAGAAAAATTTTCAAAAACCTCCAAGAGATTATGTCTCGCGTGGCGTGTGTAGATGTACATCACGTATGTGTATTTTAAATGTATGTGGTGTACATCCATGAGGTTTGGAAAAGGACTCTTGAATTATATCGGTACAAAAATCAATAATCAATAAATATATAACCAAATAAACCAACCGACATAAAATTTGCCAAATCGAAACAAAGTCATACACTTGGTAGGACACAAACTTGGGATCTCAAATATTTTAGAGCCTCTTCATTGGCAATTAAGACAAGGCCTCGTTGACATTTAGTTTTATTTTTAGATTTTCAAGTTACAATATCATAATTTCCTGTTAAATGTGTTGTCATTTAGCATTTTAATCAAAAATTCGGAACTCAACCAATCACTAAAGAATTTTTATTTGAGAGAGAGGTGGGAATTGTTTTCCATGAAAATAAGATAAAATATGTCTAATATGATTGTACCATAGAACTTCAATTTCAATTTCATTTTTATCTATTTGAAAAACATACAAAGATGGAAATTTTTCTATGTATTTGACATTTTTCATAGGAAATAACTCAATCAAACATAGTCTTAAATTTTGATCAATTTCATAAAATTTTAGTGTCAAAATCATTTACAGGGCTCATTTTTAAAAAATAAAAAATGAAAATAAAAATTGACAGGACTCAGTTACAAACAACGCTATAATAATTACACGTACCAACCAACTAAGTGTTACGTACGCAGTTGTCCATTATAGTTTGAACAATACAGTTGCTTATAAAACAAATATAGAGTCCATTTCAACAACTTTTCAGAATTTTTGTTAAAAAAACTTATCACTCATGTTGTACTCATGAATATATGCACGTGAATTTAAAATACACATGCCTTTAATTTGAAATACACATAGCGTTTATCTATACACCATGAGTGGAAAGTTTTTTCGGGAAATTTTTAAAAATTTTCCAACAAATATATTCCTCCTATCCCCATGACTCCCCACATGAATTGATTAAATTAAAGCTAAAAAATGAGTACCCAAATTTCAAAATTAATATGGAAGTCCGATAAATTGAATGCTCAAAATGTGAAATGAAAAGTCGAATAGCTTGACACTTCGAAAACTTTAACATTGTCATGTGAATGATCTAAAACCAGACAGCAGGTTTCACAAGGAAACTTTCTGATGTGAAGAAATTAGACACTGATGTGTGACAATAAAGCATGTGCTCTTTTTATATTGGACGATGTAATGAAGTTGGTTCTTTATGAAACATGTTGTTTAGTTCTAGACTATTTTATATTGTGAGTTGTGATGAAGACTTCACCAAAATTTTCAAACCAAATAAACGATTTAGAACACAACTAGAGTCAGAATACAAAAATCAACATTTTACTAACCTACAGAAGTAACATCAAAATAAGCATGAAGTTTATTTATTTATTTTTAAACCAAACCATATGGAGGAGGAGCGATTTGATTGCCAAAATAAATATTATCATCCTTGACAGCCCATTGGCAAATTATGATTACAACCAGTCCAATAATTTTGTGATAGTGTGAGATTAAATACTTCGAAAGCTATATTCTATTATTTCCATCAGAAATGTCAGAAGAAGAGAGTACTTATAAATATGTCCTCTGCAAAATGGCTATGAAAATTGTTATTTACATTAAGGTTGTGGTATCCAAGGTCATCATCTCCATAAGCACAATAAATTCGCAAAAGAGTTGCGCCTTTTGGATTGATATATTCTTTTTAGCTGTTTTCACATAATAATATACCCGTTCATACTTCAACATGAACTATTCTCCTTGTACAATTAAAATATATAAAATTTTTCCAGATACATATATATGCCGCTTATGTGACAGCAATTAATTTAAAAATACTGATGTGATAGGTAAGAAAAAGTCGTGCAAGTTGTCTTTTTTAAGACTTTTATATAAATTTTTGAACATATATAATTCAACTGTGTCAACATAATATATCAAATAAATAAACTAATATATAATTTAGAAGAATAAATACCATTTACTAGCATTTTAATTCTTATAAACAAATGAATGTGTCATTTCATGCCGCTATAGAATTAAAAGATATGTGGCATGAAATAAAATAAAATAAGATGATATAATAGCAAAATGAGTATTTATTGCATCACTTCAAAAAAAAAAAAGAAAAAAGAAGTATTTATTGCCTAAATTCATCCGTCGTACCAATAAGGCACGTCATGTATTCGTTAACAACATTATATTCATACTAAGTCTTAAAATTATGATCACGTGACATTGTATCAAATACACCAAACACAAACACAAAGATTCGAAAAATGTATGTAGAGGCACCATATAAACCTCAACTCTTACATCAAACTTGTATTTTAATGTAACAAAATTGACAATAGAACACCTATTTATTTATTCCTTTCTTCACCAATCTATTCGGTGATTAATCTCATATCCGTTGAGTTTTTTTTGCCGATTCGCCACCATGGAGATGAAGAAGATCGCAATTGCTACCCCCATCGCTGCCGCTTCCATGAGCGCAACCATTGCTGCCACGGCCCAGGCCCCCGTCCCTAGTGAGGCTCCTGCCAAAGCACCAATCAGCAACGTCACCGTTGCTGCCTTGGCTGCCGTTGGATCATTGGTTGGGGCGTCAATCTTGTCCTTCCTTGCTCACTACATGCACTAAGATGGTTCAGGAAATGGTATCGAAGAAAATTGAAAGGAAAAGATAATTTCATTTCATGATCTCATCTTTGTATATATGGATTTACTTATTTATAAAATAAAATGCAATAAAAGGAATTGCTTGTTCTTTTGGGGAAAAAGACCACTATTTGGAGGAGGAGGGATTTCATGTCCCAAATATATAAAACCCATGTGGCTTGGCAGACCATAAGCATACATGGCCGTTCTTGGAAATATCATAATTAAAAAACTTCAAAGGATTTATCCTTTGAACCCCAAGTGAAGTGACAAAAGAACAAAGTAGCTCCAAGGAAATTCCTCAAGATTTGCCAATTAGTTCGCCTTAAGCGTGCAATTTCCGATATTATTGTCTCCATATGCACGTACAAATTACAATAGATTAACAATGGGGGGTGAATTCCGTGAAAGGTTACTAACAATAAGAACATCGATCGTATCCTAATTTTATGTTATTGGTGTGAAAAAGGTTGAATGACAAATACAAGTAGATGGCAAATTAAATGAAAGTAGTCTTTGCATCTGAAGCATTTTGGCATCAAATTATTTTGACATAAATTTGATTTTTCTCATTGTTAACTCCGACATTTTATAGCGTGGTTTATTTTCATATATTAAATTATTTCCCAATAATGTTCCGTCATAATAATTAATTAATTAATCTAGGTCTCAACTTTCAATTGACCTACAAGAAATTCTTATGAATTAGATGTTACCAAACTACAGATACTAACGAATCCAATACGAATATTGTGTCATTAATAATAAATAAGCGCTTCGAAGTCTAGTTGAAGAATATTCACCAAAATCTTCAAACCAAATAAACAATTTGGAAGACATGAATTTTCTTTATTCCTTTTTGTGGAGAAGGGCTCCACACATAGACATAGGCGCCTGGCCTTTTTGTTACCAGGGATATTCTTTTACCAAACTATTTGGAGGAGGAGGGATTTGAGTGCCAAAATAGCCCGTAGGCAAATGTTATGATTATAAGTATTACCAGCACCTTTCAGACACTCTGGTTGCATCGTGGAATTAAATACTTCAAAAGCTATATTCTTCCATTTCCATTGGAAACGACAGAAAAACAGAGTAACTTGAAAAAATGTTCTCCACAAAATGCCAATTAAAATCGTCATAAACGTTAAGGCTGTGGTATCCAAGGTCATCATCTCCAGAGGCACAATGAAGTCTCAAAGGAGGTGAACCTTGTGGAAGGTTATTAACAACGTGAACATCGTATCCCGGATAAAGTTGAATATGTATGCTAGCAATTTGAACTATGAAGTTTAATGATAATACAAGCAAAATGCAAAAAGTAGTTTTTCCTGACATTTTGGAACTGATGTGTCTCTATTTGGGGTTTCGAGTGAGTAGAGATGACCTTTTTATACTATATTATTGTGATTTTAGTTGGTTTTTTTTACTTGTATCTTAACGGATTTTTTTTTTTTTTTAAAAAAACAATTAAATGAATCATGGTGTCTCCAACTAATATTTTATGATTTCTCTTAAAATGTAGGTATTATTAATTAATATATTTTAATATTTTATGAATTCTCTTAAAATGTAGGTAACATCAATTAACATTTAATTTAAAATGTTTAAGTGTCCAACTAATACTCAAAGATTAATTTTATACTCAAAAGCTTTCAATAAATGTCACTGAAAATATATGGTGTTTCAAGTTGGTAAACTAATCCCTTTACGTTGTCTTATAGTAATTTTAATTAATGAGTGTTTCTGATTTCAATCTTATTAATGGATTTTTAAAAGGATTAAACACAATAAATCAATGAAATTCATCAAATTTTACGAGTGATTGGTTGAGTACACTTAGAGTATCTCCAACAAGCTTTCTATTATAAATTAAAGAGAATATTCTTTACTTTAGAAAGCATTTTTAAATTTAAAGAGTAAACATTTTAGTCATCTCTAACAAACTCTTTAATTTTTACCCTTTATCTTACTTTTTACAAGGGGCATTTCTTATACTTCATCATTTTAAATTAATATAACTATTTAATTTTTACTCTTTATCTTACTTTTTAGAAGAAGCATTTTTTATATTTCATCATGTTAAATTAATATTTATATTCTTAGTTGCTAAATAGCCAATAGAATCAACTGTAATTTTACTAAACCAAAAAATAAGCATTGAAAGTTGTGGTCATTAATTATGAATAGTGGATTTGGCTCTCTAATTTTGAAGAGTCAAATCCTGTTCTTTATTTTAAAAAATTAATTTAAAGAATCTATTGGAAATTTTTTTAGCATTTATCTATTTAATAATAAGCATCTAGTATTTAGAGAGTCTTCTGGAGATACTCTTACATCTTAATAATATCACAAAATATCAATGACATAAAGATTTTATTAGAATTCATTAAATGCCTAACTGGATATACTATGATTAATTATGTAAATGGAAAATATGTTCACACCATAAATATTTTTTTACTAAAAATGTACCACATTTTATTTTAATAATTCAATTAAAAGTTCATAACTTTGATTCTTTTTACATTTATACATCCCAAATATTTACATTTTGCATTTCTTTAGGGATCTTCCATTAATTACTTACAATTTATTTTTGTTCCTAAAACAAATTTTTCTTCAAGAATTTCATTAACTTCCTTAAAAATTCTGAAAAAAATAATATACAACCATAATTTTTAAATGATTATTCTTTTACTTATTTATAATATTTAGTGGCTATCTTAGTGAATTTTTAAGAGGCATTAGGCAAATATGACTAGATACAACACATGTTAATCAATTGAAGGTTGTGAATAAAATTTCAATGAGAAAAATGTAAATACAAAGTTAGAACTAAGACGTGGTGTAACTATAAAAAAATTATAGTGTAAATATAGTCACCCTTATGTAAAATATTTAAAAGCCATGTTATTTGACTACAATCCATGACACTATTCTTCTTTTATAAATCTGTTATATTATTTTTCCTACATTGAATTTTCTAACCTTCATTCCTTATAACACCAAAAAATTTGGGGCTAAAATTCAAAAATATTATGTCCTTCTTTTTATTTTTTTATTTTTTTCCTTTTTACACCAAAAACATTATATCTTTTAGTACTACTAACTAATCCTCTTGGATGCAACAACAACAAAAAATCATATATATTGAACTAATCGAAATTAACATCAAATTAATTCAAAAAATAAAATTAAAATTACAGCTAGTAATTAACGAGCCTTTTTTTATGGTCTCATCCTTACGACCACTGTCAAAAACTCCAAATGACGATTTGATTTCAAACAAGGGTAATGGAGAAAAATATGGTTTTGGGGGGGGGGGGGTGGAGCTCGTCAGCTAAGTAACAATAGTTTTTGGGCTTTTAATATTTTTATAATTTGGATATTGTTTTATTTGGAGGGATGACATTGCTTATTTAGCTATCATATATAATGAATTATACTTAATAATCACTTTGGATGCTTTACATTTAAAGGGACTATTATATTAATTAATAAAATTCTATCTTAAACTCTGATTCCTTGAGTACACTTTGCAAATCATATAGATTGGGATAATGACTCGAACTCGAGTCAATTAACTCAGTGAGTCCTTTATACATTACTAGGACAAACTCGCTTATTTTAGACCTGGATTTTCGAATTATGATGATTTCCTTAAAAATAAAGAAAATAAATATTCAAAAAGGTCTTGTAGCATAGAGATCGTAAGGTTCTGGGACTTTATAATTTATATATCACCATAAATTTTACCTTCAATAATAATAATATATACAAAAATTAGAAGACAACGTTTAACGATTAAACCCGACAATTACACACGGCATTATCCACCCTTAAGCTTTTAGGAATGAGGTCGATGCATCCTTCACTTTTAACTTCTCAAAATGTGGTATTTTGTAGGGTTAGGCACGAATCGGGTCGGGTTCAATTACTAACGTGTTCGGGTTGGTTTGGCGGTTCGGGTTGGGTTTCTAATTATATGCCCAGTCCTGGTATTTTGTTCCTCTAGTCTTACATTTTTAGATCGGAAGAGCACACGTGGCCATCACACATGTCATATCAGAAGTTGGCTTCATCGTTTTATTTTCTATATATCACTAGGCCTCTTCATTCTCTTCATATTCATTAGATTAGATATTCTGTTTAGCCCTTTTCACATAAAGGAAGTACCAATAATATCAACCATTCATATTTCAACCTACATATTTTTTTTTTACAAGTACATATGTAGCTATGCACATTCTATAGTGTTTAGTAGACACTATGAGTCCAATGGACAATGTGGCAATTCCCTATTGAGTGGTTGGACCCATTCCCCCCAACGTGCCCAATAGAGGATTGCCAAATTAGACATT